>OENM01002628.1:0-15717 GCA_900239745.1 Rotaria magnacalcarata
ATTATACGGTTCATGAAAAACAAATCTTATTCTACCGCTAGGGGTTGATTATTCTCCACTTTCAGAAAAAGCGTTTACTATAATACCGTTGATGGCAGACCTGTAGGCGATGTCATCAAAAGGGTTGATTATTATACGACCAACCGTTGATTATTCTTCATTTTCTGAAAAAGCATTTATTATAATATCGTTGAAGGTATACCAGTATACGAGGTCATCAAAAGAGTTTATTATTCTACGATCGATGGTTGATTATTCTCCATTTTAAGTAGAAGCATTTATCAGAATACCTGTGAGGGTTCATTATTATATGATAGAGGGTAGATAGGTGTATACTATAGAAATCACTTGTATAATAAGTTCCCTCTGTACTTGAGAAGAACACATAGACTTTTAAAACATTTATTGAGATTTTGTTAATTCTTCAAGAATTATGAGCCAAAAAATATTTATTGCATCAATAGTGCATTATAGTGAGAAAATTATATGATCAATATTTCTAGTTTTAGTATTTTATGTTTCTATCAGTGTTTATATTACACGCATTTTAGCAGTGCAATTCACATTTTTAACACAGCGGTTCACTACTTTGGAAGCTAAAAAGCTTAAATTCTGCGTCGTCTTAAGTGTCTATTATTCGATGTGACATGGTGGATTTGTCCACTGAGCCAGTTGTTCTGCTTATCAGTCGATAGATATTTGTGCATGAGGGGATATGAAAACTAAGATAGTAGATGTTGCTATGAAAAATACATCGTGCTGCAATCAATCTAGAAGCGTTTAGTATTCTACAACTAAGTATAGATTATTTTATCTGTAATTTTGATGGATTTATTATTCTACGTTCAAACCTCAAATTTCTGAAATTATCAATAGAAAGGTTACAATCCTATAGTTTGATTGAAAATATGCAGCTACACTGTAAAAAAAAAGCGTAGACTAATAAACGCTTGCCCTATCTATAAATATTCATAAACCCCTAAAGGGTTTATGACGCTATCATAAACCCTAGAAGGGTTTATGAACCTGAGGGTTTATGAAACCAAGGGTATATGACAAAAAGAAGGGTATTTTGTTTCAAGAGTCAAGGATAAGGGTTTATTATTGTTCGCCAAAGGGTATCTTATTCTACGGTTTCAATAGAAGGGTTTATTAGTTTACATGAAAGGGTATCTTATTCTACGGTTTCAATAGAAGGGTTTATTAGTTTTCATGGAAGGGTATTTTATTCTACGGTTTCAATAAAAGGGTTTATTAGTTTCCATGTAAGGGTATTTTATTGTATAGTTTCGCTGAAATCTTTTGTTTTGTTCTATGTTGATTCAGTATTATATGAATTGATATCGCCATATATCAAAGTATGTTATATAATCAATTGATGCCGCCATCTATCAAAATATGTTAACCCTAGATGGATAACCGTAGAGTTGAATAGGACACGTAAGATGGAGATAATATCTTCGATTTTTTTATTGTCAAGAAAATCCTACCAGTGCAATATTTTACCTTCGCTTTAAAATTATAATGTCATCGTTTGTGTGTCCTCTTTGTCCAAATGATCACATGTTTGTAAGTTTCTGGAGGTTTTTCCGACATATTACAATGGTTCATCAAAATGAAGCTGGGTTCCACATAACTTGCAACCTGTCTTCAAAATGTGGTGTTTCTTATCGAACGTATTCTGCTTACAAATCACACATTTATCGCAATCATTCACATGAACTTCATTTAAAAAAAGAGAAAGCAGACAATACCAATATGCTTGGTGTCAATAATAGTGAAGAAATTAATTATGATTCAAATGTTAATGCAAATTTATTGGGCAATGATGCCGAAGAAGATTCAATAGGTATGAATAATAATAGACTTAATTTAAGTAAATAAGATATTTATTTAGATTTATTACAAGATGATGAAGAAGAAACAAATAATGATACAACAAATTTATTCAACTCGCCTGTTAATCAGGATGACGACCTCGTTACTATTACAGATATTGAAAAATCATATGCTTCGTTTATTTTACAACTGCGTGAAGAATTCTTTTTGCCGAAAAGCACCACCAATTCGATTTCTAGTTATATTGCAACACTTATAACTCATTTACAATGTTTAATTAAACAAAAAACTATGATACACGATGCTCGTCATAGTTCTGAAGCATCATCATCTCAAGCAGTGAATACATCGTCTAACAAGATTGTGGAATTAGAAGTAGTAAACAATACTATGAATGAAGTACGTCATTCAATTGAACGCATTACTCGAAATGAATATCAATTTGTTAACTACTGCAAAGAATATTTTAACTATGATCCACCAGAAGAAATTATTGTATCAGCTCCCAATGAACGATTGGAATGCGGATATTATATTCCTATTGATAAAACATTATCTTCGATTTTTAATACTCAACATACTCTTGTTCAAGTCGTTGATAATATAAAACAACAACAAGAAGCGACTGCTATCGATAATGATTTAATGTTCTCTTTTCGTGATGGAAGTTATGGTGCACGAATCGATGACAACAGCTTGCTTATACAATTATATGCTGATGATATCGGATTAACAAATCCTATTGGTGCTAAGAAAGATCAACATAAAATGTTTATGGTATATTTCTCTTTGGAAGATGTTCCCGATCAATATCATTCACGATTAGATGGTATTAATTTAGTTGCACTGTGTAACAGTCGAATTTTGAAGGTAAAACCTCTTATAAGTTGTTTGAATAAATACCATATAACTTGAAAAATTTTTAACATTTTCTTTCTAGAATATCACAAAAGCAAGAAGATTTTTTGAACCAATAATCGAAAATCTCAACCAATTGCAATCACAAGGAATATGTATTAACGGCAATAAACTCAAATTCTCGTTTTCAACAATGATAGCGGATAATTTGGCTGCTCATATGATCGGTGGCTTTCAATCTTCGTTCAGCAATGGATATTTTTGTCGCCGTTGTTATACATCGTATGCTGATAGAAATTTACCAATATTAATGGCAACAGCTGTTGGCAGAACCTGTATTGATCACGATGATTTAGTTCAACAAGTTACAGCAGATCCACAAAAGTCTCCTTTAATGGGCATTGTTGGTAAGAGTCTTCTATATGATCTTGTTGGCTTTCATTCGACCACGTCTTTACCTGGCGATTTGATGCATGATTTCCTCGAAGGCATTTGTCCGATTGTTATTATGGCCTTATTAAAAGAAGCGTTGTCCTTGCGTTTATTGACTTATGGTGAGTATCGATATCTTATTATAAGAGTATTTTTCCGATTGAAATGACTTCAGCGGGAAAATGACGACGATTTAATCAAATATAGATAATTGTCAGTGAATCAACTTTAAGTGAACTTCGCTACACCTCGTGATTTATTCTTGATAAAATTCAATAGAATCTAACGAACAATAGTATCCTTAACACTTATAGCAGAAAATGATTTTTAGTTTTCATACTCCATGCATCATGTTGTTAACCGATAGAACCAGGATAGTTCCAAAAAAATAGTTAAATATCTAATTTATTTTTTTGAAAAATAAAATTGTTCAGACTTTCGATAGAATAATCTAAAAAAGTAAAATGCGAATCTAGTTTTATACGACTAGTTAAAAATCATATAAATAAACTATTACATGATGTTATATATAATATGCAGCTTAAGAGTGATGCTTCTAAAAATACTGTTCAAATATACACAGAAATTTTAACGATAAAACAATCTCGTTTCCATAGATCGTAGCACATGTTCTTGATATAAGATTGTTGTCTATATATCAATAATGTCTATTTTAAATATACTGTCCAGTTTCTAATGGTTTAATAAAACAACATATCTATTATTAGTAATAGAACCCGCATCGCGTATCACATTTAAATCTCGCAAGGAATATGCTATTAGCTTGTTTTTAATTTATGCATGTCTTCGAAATGTATTCGATAATGAGATAGTAACGATAATATTTTACAAACTTCAAAGTCGGATAAAACTACAGAAACAAGCAGGGCTATGAATAAATTTTAATTTGTACACTTAATTAAAGTTGATTCACTCTCTTATGAATATCGTTTTTGGATAAAAACATGTTCATAAATTAATCTATTACTTACGTTTATTATTGATCATTTACTTCTCTATGTCATAATTTTTTTCTTCTTTTCGTAATATTTAAGCTCGCATTCAAGAACTAACGGAAACATTTCCATATGGACATTTTGATACAAGTGATCGGCCGCCTCCTATTCAAGTGAAACATTTACAGAACGATCGAATTTCTGCCACAGCATCACAAAAACTTTGCATTTTTCGCCTTTTCCCATTTATCTTTTATAATATTATTGATAAAATACCATCCATCATTGTCTATAAACAATTACGTGAAATACTCGATCTTGTTTTATCAACACCATTCAGAAAAGAATGGCTACCAATTCTGCGTGATCTATGTATTGCATTTCAACAATCAATGCTTATTTATTTTCCTACGAAGATGGTGCCAAAGTGTCACTTTGTTTTGGAATATGATCAAATAATAAAAGATTATGGTCCAGCAAGAAAAAATTGGTGTATGCGATACGAGGCTTACCATTCTTATTTTAAACGAATTGCATTGAGATCAAATAATTTCAAGAACGTACCGAAAATGCTGGCCTCACGGTATCAAATGAAACAATCATACAGATTATCAAGAATGGCATTATTCAAAACCTTTGATCAAGCTATTGGAATAAAAAATGTTAAAAATAATCATTTCAATAATCAATTGAAGCAGATTTTAATCGATCATTTTGGTATTATTGACATTGCTAAAGATCTTATTCAATGTAATAAATATTACCATGAAAATGTTGAATATTATCGTTTTGGTGTTTATGTGGTAGATTTTTTGAATAATAATGAAGCGCCAGGATTTATTCACGTGGTAAACATTATTAAAAAGGACCAAAAGTGGTGGCTCTTGGTTGATATATTGCAAACTATTTCTTACAATGATATGTTATGCGCATGGGAAATTAAATCAACAGATAATTATTCGATACTGGATCCTCATCATCTGAAATATTATGCTAAAGGACTTGACATTTATGAGTTGAATAACTCAAGCTTTGTTTCTTTTAATGCACGTTTCACTTTCTATTAGAGTAAATGAAAAAGATAGTACTGTAAAGTCTTCATTGAATACAAATTCAAACAATGTAGTTGTAAGAATAACTTTTTTTCTTGTGTTTGTCTTGTTAAAATGATATGAAAAAAGCTTACCGTTTTGTCAATCTTTGGGAGCTATTAAGTTTGGAATTTTCTGAAGCAAACTGAAAATCTTACAACTTCCATTACTTTCTCAAACAGATGTCTACTTTTCTTATGTTTAGAACTTGAAATCGATGGTGAAACTCTTGCATTGATGGACAGCATCGATAAAGCAACAACGTTATTTCCAAAGTTAAAGCAACAATTGCTGTTTTTAAGTGAACGAGAAAAGCTGTTTGAAATTAAAAAGACGATTTAATTCCAAGTATTGATTCATCATCAATTACTTCAACCAATTTCAGCTCATCTTCTTCCTCTATCAAACCAGCAGCTAATTGTTCAACAGATGATTATATGGATGATCGAGTATTCGAAGAAAGTTCAGTCAAACAAAAATCGAACATATTATTTCCCATCGAATATATAATACCAGCATTACCAGATTCTTTACTTCAGGATATTGAAGCAGGTGCACTANATAAATTCGGACCACACCATACTACACTGTAAAAAAAATCCGTAGAATATTAAACCAAAAAAGGGTTGGTGAAAGTGCAACGTATAATAAACCCTTTTTCCGTTTTTGAAAATTTTCATAAACCCTAAAGGGTATTTTCCACATAATCGTAAAGTTTTTAAGGGTTTATGAAAATTTTCAAAAACGGAAAAGGGTTTATTATACGTTGCACTTTCATCAATCCTTAAGGGTTTAGTATTCCACGAATTTTTTTTACAGTGTAATCGTCAAGTACTTGTTGATATTGTTACACATGATTTGATAAACCAATACGATCTTTTGTATAAATCATGTTTCGATTCAAACAATGTAACCAAATATAAACTAAGCACATAAATGTTATTCTTCTAGCATGTGAGTTATATATAGATTTCAAGAATTGATATTCTCAACAAGCAGATGTCAGCATTACTAATATGGCATACTGACTATTAGTATCACTGTAAAAAAGAGGAAGCGTAGAACAATAAACGTTTGCCCTATCTATAAATATTCATAAACCCTTAAAGGTTTTATAAAACCAAGGTTATATGAAAAAAATAAGGGTTTTTTGTTTCAAGATTCAAGGATAAGGGTTTGTGATTGTTAATGAAAGGGTATCTTATTCTACGCTGCCAAGAGAAGGGTTTATTGTTGTTCATGAAAGGGTATATTATCCTACAGTTTCAATTGAAGCGTTTGTAATTGCTCATAAAAGGGTATATTATTCCACGATATCAAGAGAAGGGTTCATGTTTTACATGGAAAAGGATATTATTCTACTATTTCGCTGAAATGTTTATATTCTGCTATATTGATTCACTATTATGCTTTTGAATATGTCTATTTTAAGATTCGTATGATACGATATTGATACTATATGCTTTGGGCCAAGTGTTGTTTTTTCTTACAAGAATGTGGCTGTAATAACAATGAGTGTTTCGATGAAAATGCTGTAGAAATTTATAGATTGATTGCGCCATCTATCCAAGTGTGTTAGCGTTGAAAGAATAAGTTTGAATTGAACACGAAAAGTAAAGTAGAGATAGAAAGATATTCTTCGGTTTCTTTATATTGAAACAAAGAAAGCACTTATCTTAGTTAAAATGCTATAATTCGCATATAAAAAAAATCTTCAATTTAATGCGAAATACTTTAGTAGTTTAAATTTTAGATTCCTTTTGTGTGAAGAATATACAATGAATTTCAGTTGTGACGAAGTGGTGGAATGGTGTAAATCATTTATTAATGATGATATTATTATTTCTCGATTTAAAGGTCAGTTTGTTTAATTTTCGTTGAAGACTGTGGGTGGACGGGTCAATATATTTTTTTCTATTGTTTTTTTAATGTTAGCATGGCATAAAAACTACATACCGTTTTGCCTGTCTTTGAGAGCTATTGAGCTTGAAATCTTCTGAAGCAAACTGAAAATCTTACAACTTCCATTACTTTCTCAAACAGATGTCTACTTTTCTTATGTTTAGAGCTTGAAATTGATGGTGAAACTCTTGCATTGATGGACAGCATCGATAAAGCAACAACGTTATTTCCAAAGTTAAAGCAACAATTGCTGTTTTTAAGTGAACGAGAAAAACTGCTTAAAGTTCAAAAAACCGATTTAATTTCAAGTATTGATTCATCATCAATTACTTCAACCAATTTCAGCTCATCTTCTTCCTCTATCAAACCAGCAGCTAATTGTTCAACAGATGATTATATGGATGATCGAGTATTCGAAGAAAGTTCAGTCAAACAAAAATCGAACATATTATTTCCCATCGAATATATAATACCAGCATTACCAGATTCTTTACTTCAGGATATTGAAGCAGGTGCACTACATAAATTCGGACCACACCATACTAATCGTCAAGTACTTGTTGATATTGTTACACATGATTTGATAAACCAATACGATCTTTTGTAAGTTATGTTTCGGTTCAAACAATGGAACTAGATATAAACTGAACATAAAAATGTTATTCTTCTAGTATGTTTGTTATAGATAGATTTCAAGAATTGATGTTCTCAACAAGCAGATGTCAGCATTACTAATATGGGCATAACAACTATAAGTAGTCGATAGCGGTTTTTATCGATCTGACGTTTTGAGATTTTTCTTTTAATTTTATTGAAAGACAGATGTGAGAAAAATAATTAAATATAAAATAATACATTTTCGAAGTCTAATTCTAAAGTATTTTACGCCATGAAACTAAATCTCATGAAAGTTGTGTGTATTCGTTCACGACACACAAGAAAAGGTTTGGTTATATGAATCAAGTCCTGTGTAGCTTTAAGTAATTTTAAATAATTGAAAACTTTTGCGCAATGGAGATTATGCTGAATCTATCACGGCTTTAATTAATTGGGTGCTTTTAATATGATCGTACTGCTTTTGTTGTTGTCTTCAACAAAACAACCAGCATTAGGGCTGCTTCAGCTTACGTATAAACCAAAGAATTGCATAAAAGAATAATTTAATACTATGTTATGTGAATTTCATTATTGATTGCTATTTTTCTGTTTAGTTATCCAACTCATAAACAATTCGATCTTATTGGTACAGCCATTATTCGTCAATTGAAGTTGCCAATGACAAGAGATAATATTGTAGGTTGATTTGTAATATGTGTATCGTATGAACACTTCAGTAGTTTGCTAGTGACTACAGACCAATGTATGTTTTTCTATCTTTCATTAAGTTCATTTCTATTTCAACTACTCTCTTCGGAGAGCTATCCGTAGTATTCGACCACAGGAATAAATAGTAAAATCTATGCTACGCTGGATCTAAACATGACACTAAAGCGCTACATAAAATAATCAAGATCATGTGCACAAGTTTATGCAATACGGAACAAGCCATACAGCACTGTGCAGTGTAACAAGAGTTTTGCAATTTCAATAATTGCCGATGAAATTACTGCTTAAAATGAAATTTTAAAACTGAATCGACTTTAGGCTCATAGGCTAATTTTAAAGAAATGTTGCCATATGCAATATTGAACTCTTTCAAATTTAGCATTTTGATTATATCATATTGTTTTACAAATCTGCAGCTGTTTTCTAAGATGTTGCTAATTATTAGCGCCGATTCAAGAATCTCCACACATTCTCGATAAAATACAGAACTGAAAAATCCATTAAACAATACTGAATATACCAAGAGGAACGTTTTCTATTCCGTTGTATAGGGATACTTTAAACTTCATTGATATATTAAACGAATTGACTAAAAATTCATTTCTATATTACATTATAGGCTATTTGGAAAGATGCCGTTCAAACTAAATTAAAACGAAAACGACTTCAGCATCGAGATCATGTTGACGTGAAACATCATCAATCCAAGTATTCAAAAAGTGGCTCAGGTCGTCCGGTGAAAAGAATGATTGGCGAAGTTGCTCAACGTGATCGACAAAAACAAGTAAGTTTCTATTAAATTTGTCTCTATTGTTGCTTCACCTATGTTGTAGCTTATGCTTTTAAACTACGATGCTGATACATTTAATGATCTTCAATTAAAATCTAAATCATTAAAAGATAATTCTCAAATTGAGTTTAATAGTCTACTAAATTTATGGAAAGAAACTGTTTACGTTCGACGAAAAGCAATACGTGATCGACCTACATCAGAAATTCTTGAAGGATTTCCTGGATATAAAGATCCTGTTTTGGTGATTTAATTATTTGCATATTTTGATTCTCATTGAATAAATCTATTTTTCGAATAGATTTTTGAAGAAGTCAAAATAAGTATGGGAGTGGATTTACGTGTTGTCGTACGGCGGCAAATACCAATTTTACTTCAAAAAATGATTACAACGCCTGCGTTTATTACAGGTAAGACCAAGAATTAATGTATATCGAATAATTATGTCTTCTTTTAGATTCTCCACCGATTCAGCTTATCCGAGTGCTTTGTCGACAATTTGAAGAGACTGTTCATCATACGTACTGTAACACAGTAAGTGCATTTGTGTATTGTTGTTTTTGGGTTACGAGATAATTTGTACTTATGTGATGAAGATGGACGCAAGACACTCTAGCGATTAAATTTGTGCAAAAAGATAAAACAAAGACTTAATAATATTCAAAAGTATACTAAAAAATAAAAAATGTTGCATCGGTAATTTCAATTCTTTTTTTTGTGAAATAATCTAGTAAAATGAGAAAGATTAATTGTTGCTGCCATTTATTGCAAAAAAAATGATTCTCACGCTAAAACAAACCATTAGATAGATTTAGTATGATTCTTTATTGAGTCAATCAGAATGATCCATACAGCTGTTTCAACGGGTCAGCATTAGCAATAACTAAGAAGTAGCTATTTTCAAATAACTTATTTCTGAATTTCTGCTTCATCCTTCAGTCTGATCGGTCACTATCGTATGTAAACGGACCACCGCGATAATTAATAAAGGTGTATTGTGACCGATGATATGAAATGAATCATTAAAGAATATAAGATAGCAAATGATGGTGGTAATAGATATCCACTTAGTATGATCTTAGATGATGTTAACGATTGCCTTTTATGTAGATTATACGAGCCATTGATGTCCCATTATAACGACCAGTTTGTGCTTTGAATCATTGCAAATTTTTGGTTTTAATTAGTCAACTTACATACCGCTAAATATAAATATAGATATATATATATATATTGAATCTACATAATACTAAGCGACTGATACGTACAGGTGTTTATTTTGAATATATTTCACACAAACGTTTTTGATTAACTTCATGGTTTTATTTCTAAGCATATACATTTTCTAGACACCATCGACACCATATCCAACATTAGTTTTTGTCGATCATATTATCCATGTTTATGTGGATTTTATACCAATTGTCTCAACAACATCACCCGATGATGCATTAGCACTTTTACTAGCAATGTATGCTATATTTGAATTGAATTTTCATAAAAACAGTCGTTCAATACGTTNCGAATACAATTCGTGACGTGATACAAGAGAAACAAATTGATATTTATAGTGAATTAAATCGACAACAATTGACTGAAATCAACTTGATTACCAATAACCTCGTAACAGGTAATATTAACTCTTAAACTGATAGTCGCAATTTTCGTCAAAAATTAACTTCATTTGATTAGAGTCCTCCACAACTGAACAACCCCATTGTTACAACGATAATAAGTCGAGCGTAAACATGGTCATTAATGCGACAGAGTAAGTTTGCTTTTTTTAAATTTGACTATATAAATGTTAATTTTTTTTCCACATAGAATTCTCAACAACAACGAAAATGCAACTTCAGCATCATTTGATTCTCCTGCACCAATAGTAAAGGGACGAAAACGACCACAAAAATT
Organism: Rotaria magnacalcarata; assembly: GCA_900239745.1. NCBI lineage: Eukaryota > Metazoa > Rotifera > Eurotatoria > Philodinida > Philodinidae > Rotaria > Rotaria magnacalcarata. The sequence goes on from OENM01002628.1 coordinate 11,106, forward strand.
GCCAAAAACGCTCACCACGGAAAAACCAATGCCCATTGATCATGATAGCGATCATGAGAATCAAAATGATTGTAGTTCCTCAATGAGCAAGAAATTACAACGTGTTGATAAGCATTCAAGCAAGAAAAAACGTCGTTATTAATATATTTTAATTAACAACTATTGTTGTTTTGTTTTTTGTTTTTTAATCCTTTTCTTGCTCTTGTAATGTATTAACTATGTGTGAAAACGTGAAAAAAGCAAACTTGATATTTTTTTATTTGAAACGTTTAACATGTGAAACAATAAAATTCGATGAACAAATTAAAGTTTCTTATTGATCAACTAGCTTAATTTTCACAATATATGAAGAGCGAAATCTCAATCCTAGATTAACAATGGTTGTGTAAGAAACAGGCAATTTAAACGAATTATACAGACTTCCACATCATGAGCAGTTAGCTTCTACGATATTGTATGATATACTGTAGAAATCATGCATTCCATTGATAGTTCTTGTCTTTCTTTATTCTCATGTAGTTTTCAATGCCATACGAATGTCGTCCTGTTGCTCCTATTTTGAGCAGCAGACGTTTTACTATCCTGCTTATGTTAAATCAACGAATATTGATTGTACCTAAACGTTTTTCAATCGAATATGTCTACCAACACTTGCTCATATATTTTCTATGAAACTCAGACGTATATTTAATTAATCAAGTCTATTGTAATAAGGCTTTTATTGAATTGATATAAATGTTGTTTTACTAAGAGGTATATTAGAGAATAAGCCTAATCTTTTTTCCTTTTTATTTCATTGCAAATGATAATACTCTTCCGATTTAGTTTAATTAAGCGAAATATTTTTCTATCTTTCATGCATAGCCAAGCTACTACTGAGTGAAGAATTTTCTTTTTCATAACAATTTTAGCATTGTACTTAGCTTAGCGATAACTTGTACATTCATGATAATGTCACAAGCAAGCAAGTTAAATGTTTCAATTTCGACAATGTAAACTGCTTGATTAAATCTTAAACATATTATGTAATGAACGAATATAATGCTATCATAAATGACGCTGGTTTTGAAAGCATTCTGCAAACATTTCGACAGTAGTTGACGATTTATTATTTTCATCAATAGAAAAATGAAGTTGACACACCGACATTTTAAATAGATCGTTTGATATCACAATATGATCAGTTACTTCTGTTCAATAATTCATTAATTTAATTTCTGTATCAAAGCTCACGCGTTATACATGATGGTATTATTTGAACTTACTAAAGCATTTAACATATAACGATAAGATACATTAGGAATACTGTTGTTACTGTATAAGATCTTTTTCTGTAATAAGTGCTTATGATAATCAGCAAGATGTGTGAATGGACACTGTGTTAATGAATTATACATTCTTTATGTCAATCTCCATTGATCTTATTTCGATTGCCTATGTGGCTGCTGTGCAAAATGGTCCATACATGACTTCAAATGTTTATGAAAAAAGTATTTCTTGTTCCATATTATTTAACAATACGTTAAATGATTTTTTATTCAATTGGCGATCAATGACATATACTTGCATATATTAGTCTTCAGGTAAGGTGAATATTTAATTTATTTACATGAATTTGTACATATCTTTTTCTCTGTTCTAGTTATCGATCATCAAAATTCTACAATAGCTGAATTAGTATTATGTTCAATAAAAAAATTCTTTATTTATATCATATTACAATTGTCTTATTTCGTTTATTCCTGTAAAACATGGTCAGTATATGAATTTATATTTTTTTTAAGAAATTATTTTTTTTAATATTACTTGACAATGTTTTGAATGTCTTTTTATGTTTTTCTGAACTCTGATCGAAATAAAAATGTCGAAAAATAAAAATATCATCGTAGATGGCGCTTGATTGCATTTCGCCATTTTCCTTTTCACATTTTTATTCCGTCCATAGTTTCGAGAACTCTTTTTTTTATTCAGTTGGTGATCAGCAACATATACTTCAGTAGATTAGTCTTTAAACGAGATAAACATTTAATTTATTTATATGAGTCTAGTCTATACGTTCACTTTTTTTGTTCTAGCTATGAATCATAAAAATTCAACAATAGCTAAATCAACAATGTTTTAAATAAATAAATTCTTCATTTAGATCAATTTAAATTTACAATTATATTATTTCGATTATTTATTTGTTGTTGTAGAACATGGTTAATGTATTATTTATATGGTTTTAAACAAATTGTTATTTTGTGCAGATTATTTGGCAATGTTTTAAATGTCTTTTTGTTCAATTGGCGATCAACAACATATACTTGAAACAATTATAATTTTTAAGTAAGATGACCATTTAATTTATTTATATGAATCTGCATATATATTTGTTTCTGTTCTAGTTATCGATCATCAAAATTCTACAATAGCTCAACTAGTATCGTGTTGAATGAGTAAGTATTTCTTCATTTCATTTAAGTCGTTTTAGAATTATATCATTTCGATTATTTATTGGTTAACTATAGAACATGCTCAATGCATTATTTAGATGATTTTGTACAAATTATTTGACAATCTATTAAATGGCTTTTTATCCAGTTGGTGATCAACAACATATACTTGCATATATTAGTCTTTAGGTGAGGTGACTATTTAATTTATTTCCATGAATCTGCATATATCTTTTTCTCTGTTTTAGGTACTGGTCCTCATAGATTTATTACTGGTGGCTCAACACTGTTCAATATATGATTGGTTAACCTACGTTAACGAACATTCATTTTTGCTTTATTGTTATCTAGTGTCGGATCGGACAGATCGTCACAACATAAATCTAAATAATTAAATAAATTATTTATACGTGTAAATCTGTAGTCTTTTAAATATTTGTTTTTATTCTGCAAGTGTCGAACAAGATTGTCCTCAAGTGCAGATGAATATGGTTTAAAAGTCGATAGGTTATTTGTTGACATGAATGTATTTTTATCTTTTTTCTCTAGTAATTGATATAAAGCATGGTCAGGCGGTGAGTATAGATTCTGTTTGATACACAATTTATTATTAATAATCTACAGTCATGTAAATCTTTTTTTGCACCTAGTGATGAACAACATAGGTGATGGTGAAGACAAGTTTTGGTGAAGCTGATAGTTTATTTATACATCGAGCTGCACTTATCATATCGTGTTTGTCTAGTGGGTGTTTTCGAACATGGTCAACGGGTGATTATTAATTTTGATTCAAGCAGTAGGTGTTTTACTTATGGTAACCGTTATTTCTGTTTTTATGATGGCTAGTTTGTGATGAACAACGTGGAAATTGGGAGTAAGTATAGGTTTCTGTTATTCATATCGATTTAATAGAGCACTAGTTTTTTGAACATTTACGACCCATGAAATGAATAGGTTTACGATTACTTTTTTGTTTTTAAGAGTTATCTCTCAGAAGATGCGCCTGGAAAGAGTAGTTTTACGTCCCAATACGTATATTTTGTTCGACCATGTGTTATCCGTAATAATCATTATATGATATTAGATGGAAATAAATCAGTAATGTCATATAGCCTTTATTATTACTTGCGATCGGTTTCTCAAGTTTGAATGAATCCACTTCAAGGAAATGTCTTTTTACTTTTTGTTTGTCTTAGCTTTTCGTACAAATAATATTTAGAAGTGCCAGCTCACATAATGACTTGGTAGTATTGTTTAACATGAGCACACTAAAGTTCCACCAAGAAAGCACAACATAGTATGATGACAAAAATTAGATTTTGTATTTTGCGTTCGATAGCATCTCTGGACTATTCCAAGTGTTAAGCTGCCTTACAAAATACGTATCCTGATAAAAAAAATACACTATTTTCTAGAGTTAATTCTGAGACAGGTTTGCAAAAGGACCCAGCCATATCAAATCTATTTACTTCTGTGCATTATCAAAAGTACTATTATGACGATTCTTTATGAACTATTCATTACTAATTCTTTTAAACTCTTGAACTTTTTTAGACTTGTTCTGCATAAGATTTCATATGAATCCATAGAGAATATCTCGTTGAATTCCTAGATTGAAATGAATGTTTCCAGTAAAAGCGTAAAATACGACAAATCTGAAAAATTCTTCTCCCGCTATACTTTATATCTTACTGATGCCTTAGAAAATCGGATCTTCGTATATTTTCCTGTCAATATGGAAGAAAGTGCAAAAAAGCTTTGTGAAATCGATTCACCTATGAACAAATCTTTTCATAAACCTACTTTGGTGGTTCATGCAAAGACTTGTTGTTCTCATTCAACTTGCATCAAATTCTTCAAAAGAGTTTATAAATATCAAGTACCCTGTCATGTACTCTTTCTAAGGGTACCTGAAGGAGTCTCCGAAAGTGCAACGTGCAATAAACCCTTACAAGGGTTTATGAAAACCAAATACCCTTTCATATACCCTTAGTAGGCGTATATAAAAGTGTATATGAATATTAAATACCCTTTCATATACCCTTCGGGAGGGTATTTGAAAGGGTACATGGAAATCAAATACCCTTATAAGGGTTTATGAAAGTGCAACGTAGACTAAACCCTTTAAGCGTTTATGAAAACCAAATACCCTATCATATACCCTTCGGGAGGGTATT
>OENM01002629.1:0-15709 GCA_900239745.1 Rotaria magnacalcarata
CAGGGTGTGGTATGTGAATGACGATAATTAAATTGATGACCCTTTTTGTTTTGGTTTATTGCTTAGTTGGAGTGGGTGTTGTGAAAATTGAGTTGTTTTCAAATAAAACTGCGTTGTCTTGGTGAAGTTCGACTTGTTGGGTGTCTGTTGCACTTGCATGGTTATTCCATTTAGTTGGAAGACAGTACATGTTTACTATTATGATTCTACAAGCGTCGTACATGAAGGTGAAATTCTAGTAACTGGGCTTCCCCTAGAATCCTAAAAGAATTTATAGTTTATCTTGGATTTTTAATTTTGACGGTGCGATAGAGGGTGTGGGTGTGGGTGGGTGTGAACAGGCACCAAGACTACACTAAAAAAGAGCGCTGAATAATCAACTCTTGCCCTTGAGTTTTTTTCCTCCTAAACCCTTGAAGGGTATATTCGCATTGCATAAACCCTTTCAGGGGGTTGTTCGCATTGAGGTTTATTATCGGATGGGTATATTATCCTTGAAAAGGTTTATTAAATTTTTTGAAAAGTTTTCTAGCATTTATTTTGCTCCCAATGGTTGATTACTGTACGGATACACGTAAAATAATCTACGAGATTACTGGAAGAGTTTATTATTCGACTCTTTAGGGTAGATGAATCTACGAACCCCCAAAACGATAGATTATTCTACGATAAAGCGTAGATTGTCTTTCAATTTCATAAAAACTGTTTATTATCATACCCTGCGGAGACGTAAAAAATCCTTTATTCCAAACGTTTATTAATGTACACCGCTGGGTTGATTATTAAACGAAATATGGCAATAGAATTTGCTCCAGAACATCGAGGGTAGATTATCATACGTTTCAATTAGGGATGTGCAGTTTCAGTTTACTGATGACTGCCAGCACCGATATACTGAGCACTGGGAACTGACTACACTGCACTGACAACACTGTCACTCGGTCTAAACTGACACCGAAAACACTGACGCACTGCTACTCACTGAGGCACAGGCCTTCACTGACCACCGGCTACACTGATATCGGTGTTCAGCGCAACGCTGACACATCGATTTTGTCTTAATATGCATATAGTATGCTTTTATTTATAGTTCTCAAGAAAAAATAGTAGAATGAGTGTTTTGGTAGTGCTTAAAACTATCTTCAATTCGGTATATCTATGGTTCGGTAGAAAAGAGGCGATTTCCTTTAAACACTTCATAGCTGGTTCTATTTTTAAGGCATAAATAACATTTTTACTTTTGAGTCCTACTAGAAATGCCCATTATTTTTCGTCATTGTCGCACATTGTAGATTAATATTTTTGAAGAATCATTCAGAAGATATGCAAATATCTTGATCAATAAGAGAATGATAAGGTTTCAACTTGAATTTCGTGGTTTCTTTTTAGGATCTCCTGAAAATTCACATTCCTTCTTGTAGTTTGGATAGAAGTTAATAGGCAAATTTGTATCGTCAACTCATGTCTCTTCCAAATCAATCTAAAGAAGATAAGAGTTTTTCCAAGCTTATTTCAATCTGTGAGTTAATTTTCAAAGTTGCAACCGTATAAACTTTTACTATCCATATAACCCATATATGATTGTACAGGGTGTGGGTGTTTGTCGGTAAAAAGGCTCATCACACCCACACCCACACCCTCAATCAGCTACTTTGGTTTTTCTTCTCTTCAATAACTGCGTAACATTATTTATCGAAAGCAAAGATGGAAAAGACGATGCTGACGGTTATAAAATTCACTTTTTCGTTAAATCAATAAAAGTTAAATGGTACGAGTGAAATTATAAGCTATCAGAAGTATAGAGAGCGTAAGCGATAAAACAACAAAGGATAGAAAAGACTTGCAAAAGCATGACGTATCTTTGATCGAGATAGAAAAAAGACACCACCCTTATTCGCTAAATAAAGTTCACCTTGAATAAAATTAGATATACGAAAAAAGAGAAAAGAGAAAAGATCACATTGAAATGCTTTTATTCAATCAAAATTTTATGTGGATTCATATTTTCCAATCGGAAGATGTAATCATGTTCTGTATATAAAGTGTAGTTAATTGAAATCAGCATCGGTGCATCAGTGCTTCACTGAACACCGATATCAGTGTAGTCAGTGGCCAGTGAAGGCCTGTGTCTCAGTGAGTAGCAGTGCATCAGTGTTTTCGGTGTCAGTTTAGACCGAGTGACAGTGTTGTCAGTGCAGTGTAGTCAGTTCCCAGTGCTCAGTATATCGGCGCTGGCAGTGTCAGTATTTCAGCATTTACACTGAAACTGCACATCCCTAGTTTCAATAAAGAATAGATCTAACAAAGGTTCATTATTCCAGGATAGATCGTTGATTATTATCCGATTATAAGTGGCACCAATTCACCGTAGCACCCTTGAGGGTAGATTCATATTCGGTTTCCTAAACAGAAGTATATTATTCTACGGTAGAAGAGTTGATTATCATCCGATTGCTTCAAAATCGTTCATTATAGCACCTACAAGGGAAGATTCATATTCGGCTTTCTAAACAGAGTTTATTATTCTACGGTAGACGATTGATATTATTATCCTTTTACATGGCCGCTTTTCTCTGTGATTATATTAACCCTACATTATTACACAACGCCATTTATACGATACCTTACTGCATGATAGTAACAAAACGGTCCATCGATTAACGTCAAATGTGATTTTATATATCTCATATGAATCGGTCGCGCACTCAATACCTTTTGCACTTAAACAAATGGCTAAGTCTTTTGTTGAATTTATTGTGATTTTTCAAAATATGCAAGCATCTACAAAAGCATGAACATAACTTTTTCTGAGACTGAAGCAAAAGCAGATTATTCCTACGACTGATTTCTATTGTTTAGGTGTCTTTTGTTGTCATCAGTAGCGTGCATTAGTACATTAAAAATCATTTTGATTCATATATATTCAGACGAAAAAAATTCTACATCCATATCCCAAAATAATGCAACCTTAGGATATGTAAGAATGTGCATCATTCATTCTAAAAGGATAGATACTGCAGAATTAAAGTGTTTAATTATATAAAACAATGCGTCGCACGAAATATGAGAAAACTAAGTTACTCGAAAGTGCGGCCTCTGAATCAAGGAGGAAAAAGCTGAAATCCGTTTTTTTTGATTTTTTTGATTTTTTTTTCTTAATTTTTTTGATTTTCCCCTTGATTTTTTTTGATCTAAAGTCAACTGATTTTAAACAAAGAAAATCAGAAGAATCAAGAGAAAAATCAAAACTATCAGAAAAATCAAAAAATCAAATTAATCAGATTTCATCTGTTTCACTCTAGATTGATATTTTGAAGCATAAATATTAAAAATTTGCTGATTTTTTTGATTTTGTGTTTTGATTTAAATCAAAAAAATCAGCTTTTCCCCCCTTGATCTGAATGCATATGATTGTGCTGATAAAACACAACGCTTTCTATTTTCGCGTGAAAATAAACAATTTTATACTTTTAAGATTCATTTTTCTGAACTTTTTTTATCACTGTTGAATGGCTCTATNATTTAATCATCAATTCTCAGGAGTACATAAATAAAGATATATTAGTAAAAAATAATTCATAAATTTTGATAATAAACACAGTATTATTTATTATTCAGCATCAGATGCATGAACATGTATTTGTCGATAAATAATAACGAAATGGTATGTTCATATTATTTTGTTAAAATGACTCATTATAACGCGTATAACACTCTAGAACATCTATACGTAGCATACGTTGCACCATCTATAAAGAATTTTATTGATTAGATTCACGTAGTGATACTAGCATCGTAGTGAAACATAAGGATTGAATTGATTCTAATCTTATGACGAGGAATTTATGCTATACTTAATTGTTTATCTTAAAGACAATTTTTACAACAGAAAATTAAAATGTATATGTTCATTTGACGAAATGTACTTAATAGTTTTCAGATTATATACATCAAGATTTATGACGAATTGGTCCTGTGAACAGGTTTTACGCTGGTGCAAATCGTTTTCAAGGTCAGTGCATTGGTTTTTTTTAGTAAATACCTTTTCTTGTTGTGCGTCAACTTAATCCTAATATTTTCATTTCGAAATCATCTCATGAAGAATAATAAAACGAACCATTTTGTCAGAGATTCAACCCCAAAATTAGATGTCTCTTGTTTACAGTTTCACTATTTTCTTCTTTCTTTCTTAAGATAACAATTGTGCGTGTTCGTATTCAGAGGAAGAAAAAATAAGTCGATGCGTTGCTTTGTTGTTTCTATAATCGTTATTGTTTTTGTGTTGAATTTATTTCATTGTTATTCACTAGTACAAAGGAGATTTAAGACAAGTGTAAGCACGAAATCATTTCACAATATAAAAATAAATACAAATACAAAACCATATTTCTATTCATAAAAGTTATGGTATTCATTTGCCCTTTTTGCTACACAACTTTGGAACTAGCTACGTTTTCCATATAGTTTCGCCACATCACTATCTACCATCAAAGTGAACCTCGATTTCAACTAACTTGTAATTTAAATGTGAATTGTGGGGTTGTTTATCGGACTTATTCTGCTTATAAATCCCATATCTATCGGCATCATCAATCGTTACTTAACTCATCAGAAAACCCTGCTTGCAATATAAATTCTTCCATTGAAAGTACCAATCAACAGGATGATGTAAATGCAAGTGCTGATGTGGATGTTGTTTATGATGATACTGAGAATCAAATGTACGAAACAATTGATAACTATGCATTAGATATATTAGCATTGGACAATGAGAATGATTTAGAAACAAAAAATACATTGGTTTCAACTATTAAAAATTCAAAAAATAAATTAGTTTCTATGTTAGATATTAAAAAATCCTTCGTTTCATTCATTTTACAACTTCGTGAAGAGTACTTGTTACCAAAATACACTACAGATACAATATCTTGCTGCATCATAACGCTCATAAATCTCTTACGAGATTTAATTGAAGTACAAACGTTGGTTAGTGGTTTTGATCCTTCCGGTTCATCACCGCAAGATAATACTTTAATAAATCAATGTATTGAATTAAAAAAACTAAATGATATTATGAATAGTGTATGTGATGAGATTAAAAGCATTTCCAAGAATGAATATCAATTCTTGAAAAGCTGCGAACAATTTTTTGATTACAGCCCACCAGAAGAAGTCATCGTCTCAAATAAAGATGAAGATATTGAAAAAGCTTATTATATTCCAATTGACAAAACGTTATCGCTATTGCTACAATCTCAGGCGGTTCTTACTGAAACTCTTGAAAATATACAGCAACAACAATTATCAGTAAAAATCGATGACGACTTGATGTTTTCATATAGAGATGGATCACATGGTAGCCGAGTTGATGATAAAAGTTTTCTTATTCAATTGTACCTAGGTATATTGATTGATCGACAACCAAAGTGACCAAAAAACAATATGATTAGTGATTATTCCTGTGAGTCATACTATATGTTATATATTGTCAACCGTGTTGTTTTTTGTTGCTCTGGGTTTTGATCGATTTTCTGGTAAATTATTACTATTGAATATATATAGATGACATTGGTGTGACGAACCCGCTTGGTGCAAAAAAGGATCAGCATAAAATGACAATGCTTTATTTCTCACTCGAAGATATTCCTGATAAATATCGTTCGCGCCTTGATTTCATTCATTTGCTTGGAATATGTAGCAATAACACATTAAAGGTAAAAAGTCTTGTAATGAATTATGTCTACGATTGTTATGTTAGATGTTGGTAGATTGTTTCAATTATTGTGAGAGTAAAATTTAGCTATATGTCGTTTTAGTTTACAGAAATATTTATAGTGTTTGCTTGCAGAAAAGCGTTTACAATGGATCGACTGGGATTCACATCGTGTATTTAGTGACTTGTGATTATGCATGAATTTGCTTCAAATTTGTAGTAATCTAGTGCCAAACATTCTACACAGAGACTTCGAATGTTTTTATCCCGTTAAAACCGAAACATTATTTAGAGAAAAAGAATATCGAATATATATAGTTATTATCTTAAGATACTTCATGAAACAATAAAAATTGTCTAGGTGATATGTATACGTTGGAGCAGACTCAAGCCTCATAATCAGTTTTTGATGTGAGAGTCAGCTTCTCCTATTGCCTTTTTTTCATTTCATTTGTTCTTTTATGTTGTATATTTTAAGTAAATAAATACAAAGTATAAAATTTTGTGTAAGATTACTCCGCATCTAATGCTGGTGGTTATTTTCTGTAGAATTCACGTATATCGCGATAATAAAAGATATACATGAGTTTTCATGGTTTTAAGACAAAATTGGTATGATGCTGTCTACATATCTTTGAATGCGATTATTGAATCGAATCTTTAGTGTAGATTAATTATGTCGTTAGAAATACATGATTCGATCAGTGGAAAAAAAGTATTTCTTTTCCTTGTTGGTCAGTCATTATGTAGAATGTTGCCTTATCATTTGATAGTGCTTTTCAATGCTTTAGAGCAATCATCAATAGGTTTTACTTTTTAAAAATTCAATTTCCTGTCTTTCTCATTCGGACTATGTCGCTCATAATTAAACATGTGCAGATAACTAACGAATTGCTTCATTAGAAAAAACTCATTTCACAGTTGTATAATAAATGAGTTGTATAGAATATCGTACAAATAATTATATCAAGAAATTTTTTTTGAAATTTTTTTTTTGAGGATGGTGTAAAAGCCAATCGCTTTTTTACTCCTATAATTGAAAATTTAAATCAACTACAAACTAAAGGGCTTATTATAAATGGTCGTCATCTGAATTTTTCCTTTTCTACGATGGTCGCTGACAATTTGGCTGCCCATGTCGTTGGTGGATTTCAGTTGAGCTTTACCCATGGATACTTTTGTAGACGGTGTCTGATTAAATATTCAGATAAAAATTTACCAATTTCAGCAAACAAAGCCCGTTCAAGAACAATCATCGATCACGATAAAATTGTTCAACAGATTGTTCATAATAACCATGCATCACCGTTCATAGATGTTATTGGAGCAAGTCCCCTTCAAAATTTAATTGATTTTCACTCAACTATATCTCTTCCAGGTGATGTAATGCACGATTACATGGAGGGTGTTTGCCCTCTTGTAGTAATGTGCATACTTAAGCAGGCTTCATCTATGCGGTTGACGACCTATGGTAAGATCAGCTCATTTAACTCTTAAATCGAATTAAAACTTAGATCATTTACGCTCTAATAGTTCTATTTTATAATGAAGTATTTTTCAGAGACATAGTTACTTAATAACTTTCCTGAGATCTTTCACATTAGTTGAAGTTAAGATAATGCAAAGAGGCTTGTTTTTGATATTTTGATAAAGAATATAATGAAAAATTTGCGATGTATATATTGTTTCATGCATGCGTTTGAACAGTTATTCGATCAATCAGAATACTCAGTCGGCTAGTTTATTATTAAATATTCTAATAAAGGCTGTTTTCGTACGTTGTAGAAAAGTTATTCGACAAATGAATTCAGCTAAAACATCAAATGTTCTAATAGATCCATGATAAGCGATGATTAGGAATTTGAGATGCATTGAATTATTTGAATTGTGTGATCGATTTTATCAATTGTTGACTCTTGTTGACTTCTATTTTTACGATGTCTGAACTAAAACAAAAGTTTCGGTAAAATTTTTGTTTCCTCTAATATTTTATTGGACGAGCTAAGCAGTCGAAATTATCACGCAACCAAAGTTCATATGTTATGCATATTCCGACAATGAAAGTTAAATTTTTTATTATAATTTAGTTAGTGGTCGCTATCAGAAGGAAACTTTAATTATGTTTTTGTATATTCTATTTCAGTTAGTCAAGCGCTTGTGATTGTAAATATCGCTAAGTTTTTTTGTTGTTGTGAGTAATAGCTCAGTAGATTTTAAATTTCAATTAAGAGAACTTCAAGTTATCATCATAGATTAGTAAAATTGACATAGTCAATATTAGTTAAGATCACACATAAATGGGGTCGTATGACTAAAAGTAAATGCAATCCTTTTAAAGTATCAGTAATTTGAAGAAAATAAAAACAACGATAACAGGTTTAGATTTTAGTTGAAGTCGTAGAAAATGCATCTGTGACATTTTTGCTTTTTGATTGACCATGTAAGAGAGGTACTTCATTAATTTGTGCTATCCATAAGGGATAATGAGCAAGTGTGAAGTAAAAAATTTCAAAATACTCTTAGTATTAATGAGAGATTATTGATTTATTTCATGAATCATTTAATCAGGCAGCAAAGCAACAGTTTATTTTATAAAGATTAAACATGAGTTTTCACCGTTGTATTGCATAACTGTATGATTTTCTAATTTTAAGCTAACATTGAAGAACAAATGAACAAATTTAATTATGGATATTTCGATGGTCGTAATCGACCTCCATCTATCCAAGTGAAACACATGGAGAAAGACCATATTGGGGCTACTGCAACTCAAAAACTTTGTATCTTTCGTTTTTTTCCTATGATATTCAATGGGTTTATACATGATGTGCCATCATTTATAGTTTACAAACAACTTCGCGAGATATTGGATTTAATAATGTCGATTCCTTTTCGAAGGCATTGGTTGCCAGTTTGAAAGATTTACTTATAGCGTTTCATGCATCAATGGTTTCATATTTTCCAAGGAAACTGGTACCAAAGGTACATTTTGTTTGTGAATATGATGAAATAATTAATGATTTTGGATCAGTCAAAAAGTATTGGTATTGTAGATATGAGGCATCACACGCCTATTTTAAAAAGATTGCAATGAGATCGGGTAATTTTAAAAATGTTCCAAAAATGTTGGCTACTCGATACAGTCTCAAACAAACATTTAGATTATCAAGGCTATTTCGATTCAACGATTCAAACTATGCCTTAGGAATCAAAGCTGTTAAAGATAATTTATTTTCTACGAAAATTAAACATATTTTAATCAAACATTTTGGTCCAATAGATTTTGAAAACGATCTGATTCAATGCAAAAGTTTGTCTCATGAAAATATTGAGTATCATAAATCCTCTGTTTATATTATTGGTCTACGAAATTCGGATGAGCAACCCTTATTTGGACAAATTGCTTCCATTTTAAAAAAAGAAGAAAAATGGTGGTTACTTATGGATAAACTCGAAACAATAGTTTATGATGAACAATTATTTGCTTGGAAGCTGGAATCGATTAACAAATTTTGTGTTGTCGATCCTTACGATTTGGAATATTATCATCAAGGCTTGGATATTTATGAAATAAATAATGCGAGTTATGTTTCCTTTATTGGCCGATTTACATTACATTAGTCAACTTTAGACATAACCTTAAAAAAATACTTTTCTAGTACTTTTTCCTATCATGGTTTTTGAGTGTGAATGACTTAAAACAATCAAATCGGATCGCTTCACTTTAAGTTGTTTCAATGTGTTTTATGTATTAGGGATGTAAAAGATGTAAAACATACGTTTTAGTTTAACTTCCGTTATGTTGTTGGGATAGTTTCCTTAGTATTATATTACTTTAGCAGTACTTCTTATCTTTTTTTTTAGAAAATGAAGTCGATGGTGAAACTCTCGAACTGATGGATAGTGTCGAGAAGATAATCAGTTTAATGCCTAAATTTAAATATCAACTTCTTTTTCTCAAAGAGCGTGAAAAATTATTTAGTCAGAATAATGGTGATTTGGTCCAAACACTGGATTCTTCTTCAGTTTCTCAAAATCTGAATGTATCATCATCTTCTTCAACATCAGTATCTGATCATGCTTCAAAGAGTTTAACAGATAGTGTTACATCCGTATCTGATTCATCATTATCCGGTTCAGAGGTAACAGAATTATTTCCGAATAAATACACAATTCCGTCTTTGCCAAACGGTTTGCTAAAAGATGTACAAGATGGAGCATTAGCTAAGTTTGGTCCACATTGCTCAAATCGTCAAATTTTAATTGAGTGCATTGTGAATGATTTGATCAACAAGTATAGAAAGGTAAACAGACATTGAAGGATATATGCTTGTTAATTTATTTTATGTCCTTGTTTATCAGAATTACTTTTCAACATTTTTTCTAATTATGATACTCGTGACTTTCTAGGTTCTACCATAGAAGATATAACAAGACAACTTAGGGACGATTTGAAGCTGTTATACGCACTGGATGAATTTACCACTCCAAGTTATTTTTTTTATCTTGCCCGTGAAGGAATGTGAAGTGGCGTCGATAAAAGACGTAAAGAATTGGTTGCCCATTCATTATAAACTCTATTTTCTATGTGAATGTTCACACGAACCAACTAGAATGCATGTTGCACCGCGTGGTGGCTATTCTATTAAAAATTCGAAACAATTCATTCGAAGATATGAATCTTATTTAAGACCGACTTTGAAAATTGCACAACTGCTACTCTCGGCTGGAAACCTTGCTATTCCACAACTAGAAAACGTGTCAATCGCTAATAACAATACAGTACCATTAGAAATGAATACGCCTTAGTATCGCCAAGAGATGGAACAGCGATTAAAATTTGTTGATACCTTAATAGATAAAATCGACGACAAGCAAACATCACAGCGAGGTACTAACTTACGAGAAATTCTAACTTATCTTGAACTTGTTGACAATGAGCAAAGTCTGGGAAATTTAGACCCTGTAACTACTGATGATGGTCATGTTCGCTGGGTCTGCCATGAACACTACGATGAAGTGAACTCTATTGATAAACTGAGTAGCTTCATTAATGATTTCAAAGGCATGGGTGGGAAATTCGATCAAAAGTTCAGAGAAGCTGATGTACTTGGAATGAATGTGACTGAGAGAAACGTTAAGATGATATGTGGTGCTCTGACGAAAGGATTTAATATTGAAAAACTAGTTTTGCAAGATTGTTCGTTCTATGAAGGTTATCTCGAAATATTACTTGACACTATCATCAACCGTTCTTCAATTCGTTGTCTGAACATGACTACTGTTTGTGTGCGCAATTATGTGGGTATGGTCAAATACACTTGTAAAAATATGGTCGTCGAATTCAAAAATCAATCATTGAAAGTTCGTTTCAACGATAGTTATCATAATGGAAATATACCCATGCTGAATCAACTTTTGCTGCGAAATAAGATACATCGAACATTGAATATTTCTGCGTGCGATTTTCTCGGACATGAATCTGATCTTCAGCGATGTTTTGAATCAAACAGAACTGTAACAGAACTAATTGTGGAGTACTCCAACAATATAGATATCCTTAATGCTATATTCAATTCGAAAACAAATGCATTGCATCAATTAAAATTCCCTCAGTCATTGTCAATTCCCTCAATACTATCTCCTTTTTGTGAACTGTTGAAGAAAAATACGACGTTTGTTGAAATTGACTTGATGGATTATACTGGTTTCAAAGAAGAAGCTTTCATTATTAAACTTTTGGATCTATTGAGAGAACACAAGTCAATCAGATATCTTAGCCTACACGTTGAAGACATTCAACTAGCAAATGAAAAAGAAACTTGCATGATTAAATCATTAAGACGTGATAAATTTATTGCACGTCTCTGTATATCTGCATCTATCATCTCACGGGAATTCATCGAAGCACTCTATCATGCTTCAAAAGTAAATGATACTTTGACTTATGTGAATTTTTATAATAGCCAAGTGACCGACGAAGATAAAGCTCAGCTGCACTCATTGTATGCGAGTGGTAATTTGCTTCAACTGTGTTTTTATGAGCAATCACGTTGGGATATAATGTTCGCGAAATTAAACGATCAACAAAGCAGAGGTAAGAGCGCTAAAATATTGAATTTCATTTTTATTGATGAGAATAATTTACAAAGAAAGCAACAATTTCATTGATAACAATGATCCTAAATTCGTTTAGATATTCACTTTTAGTATTTAGAGTTCGAAACTCTTTCTACCAAAATGTATGCTAGCGTTTTTCTGCGAATTCTATCGTGAGACGCTATCACATCCATTATCTCTAGTAAATTTCTAGAATTGATGCAGTTATTTTCCTACGTTATTTTTAGATTAAATTTTTCGTACATGTCTCATTAGTTCTAATAAAAAATATTGAAGATTTGATTGATTATTAAAATAGTAGTTGATACTCCATCTTTCTCACCTACCCATTTCAACTGCATAGTATTGGAATATAACTGAGAACAATCGTTTTCCCGTTCATTCAACGATTGCGTACACCAGTCAATGTGTTC
The DNA here is from genome assembly GCA_900239745.1 of Rotaria magnacalcarata. Lineage (NCBI taxonomy): Eukaryota > Metazoa > Rotifera > Eurotatoria > Philodinida > Philodinidae > Rotaria > Rotaria magnacalcarata. Next base: position 12,247 of record OENM01002629.1, read on the forward strand.
TTCAAAATTATAGGTTTTTCAAATTCTCTTCACTTGAATAGATCATAGTCATATAGATCGAATTTTCACTGACAGCACATAAAATATAATGTCTCATATTTGTCCCTTCGAGCTTTTTAATGACATGAAACTCGACTAAGAAAAATAATTTATCGGCTTTCCCAATGAGACTATACTTCACATTGGAGATAAACCGAATGACAATACAAACAGACATATTCAGTATCTTAGATTATGATTTACACAGCATATATTAAAAATATGCAGTTCAATACAGAGAGTTGTCAGCTCTTATAGATGTAAATTAAGTGCGCTGTATTTTACTCATTTAGAAAAACATCACATATAAAAGATCAGTCGATATTTAATTTCTATTTTTATCTTGCTAGTTGTATTTAGATCGAATAGGCGGATTTGATAGATACTTATGGTCGAAAACTTTCTGTATGTGAAGCTTTTTTTTCGACGAAATCGTACAATTACATAAATTTTGATTGCAGAATTCTGTTCATTTCATATCAATTAATACAACATGCTATTGTATCAACATGGTGTGGGATAAGAAAAAGTATTTCTATGATGGATAGCTTGCAAAAAAAATATTGGATCTTTCTACTCTCATCTATTAATTGTCACCATATTCGAATACAATATTCATAGTCAGATGGATGTGGAATTTAAACTTAATTCTAACGTACATACTTTTATATTTCTTCAATATAAGATAGAATATATTGAGTAAGATATCATAATAAACAAAATAATTCTTCATACCCGTAAACGAATTAATAGAAAAATTATGTTTCAATGAACTATGTCAGATATTTATCAGTATCAGCTGTCTTTTAAAAACGTATATTCGATATACTTGACAAGATATAGTATCATATCAGTAACAAAGCTACTGGAATCAAGTCTATCTATTACTACAGTATAATTGAAAATATTCTGGTAAAATAAAAGTAAAGGAGAGTATTTGAATTATTATATTGGAAGGATAGGCAAATGTATAAAACAAGAAAAAAGATCTGTACAGTTAACGATTTGAATTTTCAAAGTATTCCTACTCAAGGAAGAAAGATTCCTATTTCACCGTATTACTCATTCAAAATATTAAATAATACAGAAAACACATTGAAATTAAGAATAACAAAAATAGTCATTATTTTCTAGAATTAACAAAAGTATGAAATTAATTTGAAAATTTATAGAAGTTTTTTTCTTAACAAAAATCAATCAATACTTTGCTTTTATTATTCATTCTAAAAATATTGAATGACACAGCAAAGTGCTACACAAAACTTCAATTTATATAGGATATAGCTACTATTTTTTTCTATTGAAATGTCTGGACTTCATTACAAAAACAAAATTCACTCAATTTGCGTATTATATTTTTTTTAGCTACAAAAAAACAATTTCTAAGATTAATTTTTACGCAGAGAATGAGATAATCAATGTTTACAATTTGAAAAAACGACTTATTATGCATATGATTAGAATCTTTGAATTAGCTTTATTTAATCCTTTCTCATTCAGTTTTAAATCACGCTCATAAGATATTTTGATCCAGAAATTATTTCAACTACGAAATTTAACCTGGAATTAGAGTTCAAAACATGTGCTTTTTATTTTAATTGTTTACAAAATTGATTTTAAATTCTCTTTAAAGTAAACAAATACAATGTTCTGAACTCCAATGCGACTATATCAAAATGTTAATATGATAATTCAGTTCTTATTGATCTGCTTATAAGATATATACAAAGCAAGTCGTGTTGCACTCACATTGCATATTTGCGAATAAGTGACTCACTGTGTGAAAAATATATTAAATATTCTTGAGCATAAAAGCAAAGTGCATCTTTTTAATAATAATATTATAAAGCGATAAGAATTTTATGTTACCATTGTTCTGTGTTCGATATTTATACAGTAGAATCATTCAAAAAATAAATATGAGGCATAGAAGCAGTTTTCTTCCCATAATATAATAGAATTATTTTCANTCACTTGGAAAAAAAAGAAAAAATTGTGAACGGTCTTTTCGAGATTAGGTTTCAAAATAAATAGAAATTTGATCCTCAGAATGTCTTTTTTTTAGAAATATAATATATGGTCGATTGAAGAGAAATCAAATCTAACAGTTATAGGTATATTATAATATATCTATGGCATTTCTATTTTTTTTTGCAGTTCAAAAATAAATAAACAATAAAAACATTTTTCGACAAATTTGAGTGCTATAAAACATCCTAGGTTTTTTACTTTATGCACAGTTGAATAAAATTTCAATTATCTATACTATTTAACTGATTCATTTCTCTTTTTTTCGATGAATACCGCAGCAGATGAGAATAGAATTATATCAAAATTCATTTATTTCTAATATAGGATACAAGTTCTTTTTCTACTGAGGATTTCGCAGAGAAATATGAAGAATACTGAAGGAAAAACAAGAATTCCCGATGGAATTTATCATTTTTAAGTTCGGACATAAATAAAATAATCTCATTAGCTAGATTAGCGACCAGTATGCGTTTCAACAGTGTTTATATAATTATAACTATAATATCGATAAGACGTCTTTCATTGTACTTTTGTTTTAATTACAGTATTATTTTCTCGAATGATTTGTCCATTTTACCATTTGAACTACGCATCACAAATCATTAAAACTGACTCAAACATCTCCATCACTAAAATAATCAGATAAAAACAAATTACAGGTGTTTTACAAGACTTTCTCATTGCGTTCTCTTAATTGTTTCTAAATATTGAAAATAAACAATAGAATCGTAGTTCTCTTATGTTACCGATGAATTTTCACGATAACCATACTATTTATCCTTATTCGCATCAACAACTACAAAGATGAACTCCTAAATTTTGTCGTAATTTTGTAATTTAGTAGAAGAAAAATTAAAAAAAGAATTAAACTATTTTAGCGATCTGTATGAAAGAAATATTTTTTAAAGCGAGTAGAACATTTTTTTACATGCCATTAACATGTGTAAGTTTTTTCTTCTTCTAAACACAACGGTCAATGTGTCTCTATAGCATTGTAACTATTGAAACGAACTACAACTTTTTCATTTGTCTCCTTTAATTAAGAATTCATTCTATAGAATCTGTCTAACAGAATTCTTAGAGTTTTTCTACTCGTTTCTCTAACGTTTGTTTAGTAAGAATCTTTCTTCCAATTTGATTTACTAAATTTCTTTTAAGTTTTCTTAAGAATCTTTCAGTAGAATTTTCCCTATATCTATTAAATTATTGGTAAAGATTTCTCGAGAGTAGCTCTTTTCTAACACTGTCACTCCAGACAGCGATATTTCCTTTGTTCTTCGTTTTCACCCAAGTAAGCAAAAAATGAAGGGAGACTACCGACATGACTAGTCAGAAATGTCCGCAGCTGCCGTCAAGTCTAGTCTGAAACGTCTTGCATACCCATCTTGTCTAG
>OENM01002630.1:1019-15691 GCA_900239745.1 Rotaria magnacalcarata
TTTGTATATACGTAACTTTACTTTATAATGATTTATAAAATACAATTTTTTAGGGGGGGATAAATGAAAAATATTTTAATGTAAAAGTTTCTAATAAAGAAGAAGTACGTTTGAATAGGCCATACTGGCCTCCATGAACGTTTGTGAAAGTGAGGAAGTCTAAATACGTGTGATGCGCCCGTTCTCTAAGTCTATTCGCGAATACGCTATTTTTTCGAAATCCACAGCTTCGATAGTAATCTTTGCTTAGCGACGTCGCAATTAAAAAGGCATTCCAAGACTGTCTATATATCACTGCTTCGGGAGCTTCATCTAGATGCTAGAAAAGGTCTTTTGTTTTCTTTGACGGAACTACGCAACATTTAAACATTTTTTTTGTCAACGGAACAAACGAGACATTACGGGACTATTCAAAATTTTCGGAACGGGAAAAATGGGATTCGGGACACGACAAAGTTTGCCCCGCAGGTCTCTAATTGAAGCACGTGTAAATATAACAACATGGCTGTTTTATAGTCGTTACTTCTTCACAAACAGAAATTATGGATTATTTATTTCAAGTAAACGTTGCAGTAACCGTTTGTAGAATCGAAATAAAATTTGAAAATTGCAAAAGTCAACAAGAAATATCAATGTTATTTGTTAAGGTGTAATTCTGATCAACTGAGAAGCTCTTGATCGAATAGCAATAATGAATGCAAAACTGGCATTGGCTATTTATCGAATTATTTCATCATTTGTTTTAGAAAGTAAACAAAAGTTTAAACTACTTAGAATAATAAAATAGGACTACAAACTCAGTGTAATCGAACACAATTGAAGCGAACATCTAGAGATTTTTACTATTTCCTAAGCACTATCTGTTGTTTGTAAAAATGTATTCTATGATTAATTAGATTATAATATAAAGTCAGAAAAATTGAGTTTTTGAAAACAAATACTTCCCAGGTCTAGCATTACGGCTACCAGAAACGGTCGTATACGGCTGTAAACGTTAACGTATACTGCCGTTTGTCACCGTAAATGGTCGTAACTTGACGTTTTGGCATGCACCGTATTACGGCCGTAATTAATCGTGTCGTATACGGCAATAACGACCGTAATACGATCGAAAAATTAAGTATCCGACCGGTTACGGTTGTTTACGGCACGTTGAAAAACAGCCGTAATATGGTGCATACCACACGGTCGTAAATTATGGTAAAACGGTCGTTCACGACTGTGTGGCTTTCACCTGGGTTAGCGAATGAGTAGGATAAATTATTCGAAAAAATGGTATCTAAATTAGTTATGATGTATTTTTTTCTTCTGATTTAGAGTTTTAAAGTTAATGTTACCATTGAAAAATTGTCTTCATTTAATCTTTGTTTGAATACTTGAGTTCTATGACTCGTGGTTCACTTAATGAAGTTTGTTTTTCATAGATTCGTAGATTTTTCCACTAAAGAAACTAGGATTTACATAATCACATGTGTACTAATACGTTTGTTGATTGCCTATAGATAGAAAATTCACGCTATCTCATCAAATTTTATTTAGAAAACATTTTGACCTTATTAGAATCTTGAACAGAATAATTTTTTGATAAAATTACAAATGAATCGAAGTTCTCAAAATGCATTCGTATTATCCTCGAATGAAAATCAAATCAATGCAAATAAGAACCAGAAATCATTTTTTAACAATAAAAGTTTTTGTTAACCACAGCACTGCACAGAAAAAGATGATAGAAAATTAGTGTATTCTTCTTCCTAGCGTTCGCTTTTCTCGATATGTGTATATATCAAGACTTCCTCATTATAGAATAGATGAAACTATAATTGTGAATAATCATTTTACATTTTTTTATTTCAAACATTATAAATACAATTAATAATCTTGCGATCAAATCAGGCATACTCAAATGAAACAAACAGAAAACGAAAAAAATTCACCGGTTAACTATCAGCACAACATGCTTGCATAGCTATATCTCTGTAGTTTCTATCTTTTATTTTTCTCGATAATATGAATTTTATCAGTATCTGGTATCGGTCTAGGCAACCATGATCTTTGCTCTTGCACTGCACGTAGAATAAACTCATATTTTTGATTAATTAAACGATAACGCTTCATGAAGTAAGTTTCTAACCATTCAATAGCAACTTGTACTGAAAATACTTCATCCATTGATTTTTGAAACGATCCAATAAAATCTTTTAATAAATTCATAATTGGTGTTAATTTATCTAAACACTCTTCACCACGTTTAAGATGAATATAATTATATTTAACATGAAGATCTGTAACAAATTTATTTACAAAAGATTCAACTGTTTCAACTTTAATCCAAAGCTGAACAACAGAAATCATTGATTCATAAATAGCAGCACCTGGAAATTTACATCTAAATAAATTTAATGACTTTCAAAATACGCGTTCGATAAAGCGCCATGAATTTACTTTGGAATCAATTTACTTGCATGTTCTTGAATATTTAAATGAATATTTGATGAACATTGAAGTTCTTTACGAATATATTCTTTTAATTGACTATTTGAATGGAGACTGGCTCTCGGAAGACTTTTAAATGGTTCTTTCCAAGCAGCTAATGAAAAAGCCATTGTTGGAATCGAATACGGTAGTAGTTCACATAATGACAGAAAATGATCATATCGTGACCAACCAGTTAACATAACTCCATTGAAGTTTTTCCACTTTGTTGGTATGTATGAATTCAATTGTTGAATCCACGACACTTGATCTACACAAATTTAATTAAAATTAATTCTCAAAATCTTTTTGTTTTTTATTGTCTTACTTTCATAATAATGTGTAACATCACTGATAGTTGCAACTTCATCAGTTGCACCTTTAAATGCTGAAGCTCCCCATAAGCTCTTGAATTGTCCAAAGAGTTTTGCTTGTGGACCAACAATGAATCCTTCAACGCTTATATCTTCTCTATATGACCATACAATAGGATTGATTACATTCATTAGCTTATATTTTCGTAAGATGTCAATGTTTAAATTTTGTAAAACATCATGCCAAACAAATAATGATAGATTAGGATTTTTTTCTCTGATATAATTAGCAATTATACTAAGATGATATGCAAATAATTCATGTTGAGTACCAACACCAGTTAAACGTTGAAATTCTTGACATGCTGGATTCGTTAAAAAATAATAAACTTCATCGTGACCAATATGAAATAAACGCATATGTGGATGTAAGTTTAAATATTGATCGATCATAGCAAATAATATGGAATATGTTTTATTTATACAAGGACTTATTACTTGAGGATATTTTGAATTTTCACGTAAATCACTGAATTCTTTCAATTTTAATAGAAATTCCAAATGACCTATTATAAAAGATAAAAGGCAAAGATAGAAATTTCAGTTCTAGTTTACAGAATATCGTAATAGAATGTTTCTAATTGATAATTACTGCTAGCTTTCATTTAAAATACACTATCGATATAGTAGCAGAATTTTAACCGTATACTTATATGAACGTTTTTTGTAAATCTATTTGTAAAATTCAAGTATGCATCGAACAAACAGTTAGAGATATTTTTGTTCGCTTAGACGAATTTTATTTATCTATATATCTAGTTGACTTCATTTTTATGATGGGAAATCATCTTGTTGATTTTGAAAGATCACTTATGTGAGCATTAAAAAAAATATAAGAATTCAAATCGCTAGTATGAAAGAAATACCTATTGAGAGTCTAGTCCATGTCCATACTATAATCATGACTAATTTTTGTATGCAGACAAATATTTCAGCAATGAAATAAAAATCGAATAAAGTTGTACAAATTGAAAAGAATGAGAAGCTGTTTTGTAAGCTTTACTGTTAAATCAATAGCATATAAAATGTCAACGTGTTCCTAAAATTTCCTTTTTCCCCTCCATGTATATAATCTCACCGAAATGATAGGCGAAGGTATCAAGTTTTCATTAGTAAAGTAATTAATACTTATAGAAAAAAAACTTTTTATTGATGTATTTACATTTATATAAACATATATATATATAATATTTTTCTCAAGATCTAATTGAAACAATTTTTTTAATAATATTCTTTAGACTGGTAGTATGACTCACCATAAGTTTGTAATAGAGGCATAATATCTAAATGATTATCTTTTGCTAATTGATTGATTTTTTCAATATCATTCTTAGTATAAGCTTGTTTATGTTTGATATTATTGACGATACCGTCGAACGGAAACATATCTTCATATTCCATGCATATTCCATTTGCACCCAATCTGTGTAATAATGGGAATAGTTGTTCAAAATAAGATATTTTAGGTGCTGCACCTTTTAAATCAAAATGAACATAAACTGATAACAGTTTATTAGCTATTTTGGTAGGTTCAAATGGTGATGAATTATTTGTCTGAAGTAAATGACGTCTTTCAAGTGTTGAAACATGCTGAATTGATCCAGAATATACAGTATGCAATTCCTATAAAGAAAATATGTATCACAATTCAGTCATTTTTTTAGGTTTACTTGACGTATGGCATCGCGAGATTCTACATTATTATTATGTTCATGATCAACTTCAAATTGTTTTAATAAATTATTTTCAACTGGTCGAAACCGATAACGATCAGACTTTTTATGAAAATATTTTGTAAAACCTGTTATAATCAAGAAAGATGTGGAAAGAAGAATAAAGGCAAAAAATATTCTCGATAACAGTGCACTTAATTGACGAATAGGTAACATTAGAATTGATCATTAATTGTCAAATATTAAAATCTAAAAATAATCTTTTATTAAAATATAAAGAACTATAAAAAAATATTCATAATACTCTCTAAAATTGAAAAGAAAAATTCAGTCTATTGGATCATACTGTTCATGATAGAATAAATGTTTTTAGCTCATAAAAAATAAACGAAATCTTCTGTGAATCATCCAAGTTCAAAAAAGCAAAGAACAAGTAATAATGTCTAGCTTCTGTTATTAATGAAAGTCTTGAATAACTTTATTTTAATGATTTTGTTTTCAGAAAATGCCAATACAAAAGTTGCGAGAATACCTGTTTTCTATTAATTTAAATACCTATCCTAATGTGATTTTGCTTTTGCATTTATGTAACTCTTCTACATATAAATTCTAATCGCAACTGTGAAATATTGAAAAATTACATAAAAAAAAAGAAGTGATACAATTTGAAATGAATCATTTTATTTCTAAAATAGACCAAAAATTTAGATAGGAAACAAGATTATCAATTTACATATTGATTTTGTTCTATAAATTCGATAGATTTTTCAAGAAAAACTAGTTGATTTTTATGTTTCTCTCACAGCTATACTCGTCTCCGCGAAAAGGCAACACTAAAAGTAAAACACTGTTATTCTTCTTCACACGAAAGTGTTCTCGTGCTCGTACCAAACCATATTTACCTTTCTTGTCTCCTTCTCCTTTATTTCTATATAGCATGGCATTGAAACTGTTAAAAGAACCGAACACATCGATTTTTTGCGTGCAACCCGTTATGAATACATTGCATTCGGTCAAATATTATATTTCAGTTGACTTCGATAAGTAAAATTGTTGATGTTATTCTATTGAAAAAGCAGTGGAAAATATAAAAAGAAAATTTACCTTCGTATATTGCCTAAACGAGATAGAATTCGCATTCTGTTATCAATTAAATAAGAAAACAAAGAACTGAATGCCATTAATGCATCAAATATAGATTCTCTCTTTCTTTCTTCTCAGCGTTATAACATCCACTGGCATGATCAGTGCATAGACTTGTTTATTGTAGGTGCTCGACTCGATTGAAATTTAATGAGTTCTCTTTTTTTTTCTCGTTCGTTTTACGTATGACAAAGAAAAAGAAACACAAAAAAGAAGCTTCAATAGAATAGGCAAAGAGCTTATTGTCGTGTAGAGTTTTTGGTTCTTTTAAAATGTTGATGATTGAGCGATAAATTAGCATTTTTTTTCTCTTTTCCCTTTTTTCTCTGACTAGTTTGATTTAAAACTTTCATTGAAATATTTTTGTTCTTCATGGCACATTCGAAAGTGTACTTTCCAATGTGATACTTCGAGTAGTGGCAAACACATCGAAAGAAACAAGAAAGAAAAAAAGAGAGAAACCACAAAATGTTCAAGTCAAATTGTTATGTCAATTTCGTTGGAGAGCAATTGTATCTTTGAAATTCCATTCAATGTTTCAACTCAGTTTTCACACATTGTATTGTGTTAGATCTTGTCGAATATACAATCTCAATCGTCTTTGTCGAATCAACAGAGTTGATATAGTAATGAAAAATAAATAAAACAAAATCAAACTATAAAAGACATGAATCAGATTTAAAAAATAAGGGTGTATGAATTTCATTATTTCTTTCAGGTCTTAGTCAAATATGACGAATAGTGTCTATTTATTGAATGTTAGACGAAAAGAAAAGGAAACTGCAGTCAAAGTATATCATATGAAGAACTAGACATATTTTAAAAAAGAATCAACATTGTCTAAGCATATTTGTTCTGTTTTAATCAATAAAAGAGCAAACTGTCTTTTTCGATTATTATAGTAAATAAAATGCAAAGGAATCTTAAACTATTAAAATAAATTAATGAAGAAATCAAAAATTAGTATGTTGAAAAAAACTCATTGTTGAATTTTCTAATATGACAATTAATCAATAGTTGAGTATTTTGATCAAGTGTCCTCAAAACAATGTCTAGAATACTTAATTAGTTTTGTAGAAGCAATGAAATTATTGTATCTTTTGTTGTACAAGAAAATTGATTAGTTAATGACTTCCAGTCAACCATTGTACAATCTGGCTTTTCTTCTAATTTTTTGTCTATTGCTTGATCGTGTATCACATAATACAAAACTTATAATTTTCATTCTGACAACAACTATGTGCCATGTGTATTATAGAAATTGTCTACTGGTCATATTTAGAATAATCGTCAATGATTTCGCAATAGGATTCTCGTTTTTAATGAATCATACTCCAAATTCCATAATTAAAACGATTATATTAATAATTAATGATTACTGTCAATAAGACATCCAGAAAATAGTAATTATGATTCAGAAAAAAGCTAAGTTATCAATATCGATACATCTCTATAGTATTTATGACTCATAGTTATGGGCAATATAATAATCGAGCTCAAGTTCCATGTTATCCGATCGGTTGTTCTATAGGAAATAGTATAACTAATTAACTAAACTGTGCCAATGAACGTTGAATACAACACTGTTCAGTTACTCTTCAACTGTTCGAGATTTAGACAGCAGTTTCGAAATCATTTTTAAAATACTAGCCAAGAAGTTAACAACTTAAAAACAACATTATAATTACTGAAATATGTAAAATTTAAAAAGAATTTGAGTGACTGTATTAAAATCAGCAGCACTAAAAAATTTCGTATGACATTGTTTATTGTTAGTGAAAAGAAATATTTCTTATGCGAGGTATATTCTATTTCATAGAATTCGTATTATTCTTTTCATACATATAATTAGTTTTTCATTTTATTTGATGAAACGTGTATGGAATAACTATAGGAATATTTTTTATGATAATTCTCAATGTTTTCTTCTCTAATCATAGATGATATTGACGGTATGGTATTGATTTGATATTTGTCAAAGAAAATTTTGTTACAAATTTGTTTTTATTGCTATATAAACTTGAGAAAAACAAACTTTCATATCTTATTTCCTTTTTTCCAATTTTTTTTGTACAATTCATTGGTAACGACAACTACAGTATAGCAAGATACTAACGCAACAGAATCTATGTGAGTGGAAGAAGAATAAGAAAAAGAAAGAAGTGCTGAAAAAAGTGGTGGCGTCAGAACTCGATTGATGGTAGCGCATTATTCTTTCTTTTTTTCCCATATAATTTCTTTTTTCTCTAGAATGAAGACTCATAGTCCGCTATCCCTTATTTTAAGTTTTTGCTCGACATTTCTGCTCATATCAGCAGAGAAATCATCAAATACATTAGACATTCTTATGCCTGATGTTATTGCTACTCATGTTAGTAATATTACACAAAAATAAAAATAAAAATACTATCATATCATTTTATTAGGTCGACGATTACCTATGCACAGCATTTGCCATGGATCAAGACAAAGCAACTTATATAAGTTAGTATTCAAGAATGATTAACTGTTATTTTCTTGAAGTAAAATTTTTCAATTTTTTAGCCTCTTTCAATCCATCAGCAACGTCAAAAGATGCTCATCATATTTTACTTTTTGGATGCACAGAACCAGGCAGTCAAGAAAAGATTTGGTAGGATATTCAAATAAATTGACTTAATCAGAATATTATTCTTATTTTTTAGGAATTGTGGTGAAATGTCTTTTACAGATGACAGTTCTGCACAAAGTTACAAAAGTGCACCAACTTGCGCTTCAGGTTCATCTATTATTTATGCTTGGGCTTTAGATGCAGAGAAAACTGAATTACCGCAAGGTAAAATTTCTAATATTGAAAGTATAACTTTGTAATACATGAAATTCATCTTAGATGTTGCTTTTAAACTTGGTGGTTCAACTCCAATAAAATATCTTGTATTACAAGTTCATTATGCTAATCTAGACAAATTTAAAGGTAATTTATTGTATAATGACTATTTGAATAAATATAATACATGATTTTAGCTGGTGAAACTGATCGCTCGGGTTTAATTCTTACCAAGTCATCTACACCGTAAGTAAATGGATTTTGTCTAGTAAAAAATGAGTCATATGAAATTATTTCTGCTTATTTACGAAACAAGTTTAGGGATTTTAAAAGTTTCTTTTACGTGTACGGTTTCATTTGATTTACATTTTTATAAAGATTGCCAAAGACTGCTGGTGTAATGTTGTTAGCAACGGGGGGTCAAATGCCACCTTATTCATTTGGTGATTGATTTGTCGTATTAGTTTTGTAGTTTTAATTTTCATTCTATGCTTTTGTGTATGCTTCGTATTATTTGCATATATTGTTGTGTTTACATGTAGTACACCTAAACGCGCTGGTGTTTTCCTTCTTTTGACCGGTGGTTATATTCAATCGAATACCGAAGGTCAGTTCACATCCCCTCCTTTCATGCACATTGCACTATTTATGTTTCACATGCTTTATTTTTATATCTGACTAAAACATATTCGTTTATTTTGTAGAAGTTTTCGAGGCTGCCTGTCGAATTGATCAAGACATTGAAATGCATCCATTTGCTTTTCGTACTCATGCTCATAAACTTGGTAAGATTGTTTTTTTGTGTTTCTAAGAAAAAGTTATTATTTATTTTCAATAAAGGTCTCGTAAATTCTGGATATCGAGTACGTGGTGAAGGTGATGACCAAGAATGGACAGAAATCGGCCGACGTTCACCTCAATTACCGCAAATGTTTTATCCAACTCAAAATGATGTTACAATTAAACAAGGTGACTATGTTGCTGCAGCTTGTACCATGTATAATTCACAATCACATATTGTGAGAATTGGGTATGAATAATTTTATATTTTATCAGTAAATTAATGTTGATCATTTAGTTCAACTGGAAATGATGAAATGTGTAATTTTTACATGATGTATTGGGTTGATGGTGATCGATTATTACATAATGATGTTTGTTCAAGTCCTGGACCTCCAAGCTATTATTTTGGACATGATCGTGTATGTTCATCTCTTCTATATCTACCTAAAGGACTTTATTTTTCTTCATTTATTATTTAGGATTTGAATGTCGATAAAGTTCCTGAAACTGCATTCCGTATTCCACCACCGCCAAATGGTCCAGCACCTGGTGAACCTTTACAGGGCGGTCATCACATGACGATGCAGCATAAAGCTAATCCACGTAAACGACAACATCGCTATCAATATGTCTTTTAGAGTTAAAAGAAAGAGCATTAATTTTATTTTTGAGTATGATTTATCCTATTGATCTAACATTGAAGTCAAAATAAATACTATACATTATAAGTGCAATAAAAATGAAAATGATCTTTATATGAGACTGATCTTGAATTTTACAATATGCTTTGTGTTAATCCAAAGTTATTTCTTTTTTTGTTCAAGATAGAAATTACCCTGAGATTATCGCAAATGGCTTCCAAATAATAACCATAATGTCAATACTGCATGTGAAAATTAACATTTGTTCGTCAGCGTTATATTTTTGAGATAAACATTCTATCGAGATAAATAAATCTTCTTAGTAACTAGATCCTTATTTTGAGCATCATTTAGTAAAAATCATACTAATATCTACTTTTCTTATCAGTTAGAAATTTATTAAACCAACTGACAGATTTTACATGTGTAATTTTTGTTTTTGTATGTTTGTGGTTTCTTTTCTGATTTAAAAACTTCAGAAATTGCGCCACTCCTATTTTATCACCATTCAGACAGTATCAATAGGAACATTCAGCATTTTATCATTAAATGACCCTATAACTAGTTGCGATCTTAAATATGAAGTAATAAATAGAGAAAAAGTGTGCGTTTCTTTTCTTTTCTACCTTTGTCTTTCTCTTGATGTGTGCAATATGAATCATATCGGTTTCAATATGTATAATTTAATATGAAATATCAGTATTTGAAAAAATTTTGCTCGCGACCTTTGTTGAAAGAAAAAGAATATGAAAAAGAATTTTTTTTATCAAATAGAATATAAAAGAATTATTGAAAAATGAGGATTGAGATTTGTTGTTCTCGTTTCTCTTCACCAGTAAGTTATCTATATCCTTAGCATAGGCTGCAACAGATATTCTAACAACTATCTTATCCACCATAAATTCTTTAATAATGGACACTTCCCTACTACGAAATATAAAATCTATATATCATCAACATCTCCTTTCACTACTTATGGTACTTGCACAAAATCTTACTTATGTTGTTTCGTTCTCATTAACTATGAGAGATCCACAGATGGCAAAGTCCATCATACAACTCTTGTGAAATACGAAGGTAATACAAGATCATTTTCATACGTGCTCTTTATTCATTAGTTTTTAACACGAAATAACTAACTTATTTCATCATCGAGATGAGTTAACGGTAGATAGTTATTGAGAAATTGAAAAATGTGCTCGTAAATCCCTTGTTGATTATTTAAGTAGTTCGATAGTATTTTTATTCTCTAGGGATTAGACTAACAACTTTTCAGTTCTTGTCAATTAGTCTGCATTGCTTGGAGGCTCGAGAATTGTGTTGTTTTCGAACAACGTTTGACTTAGAGTTCACAACATATACCTTAAACTTAGACCTACAACAGCCAATTAGACAGAAAATACATTTTATTAAAAAATGGATAGTATCTACAATTGATAAAGAATTGAAATAACTTTAATAAAAAATATCATGACAAAGCACAAGGTTTTCTTAAGAAACATTTGAATCATTGACAGATTTCTTTCATAAATCATTTATTTTTACACATCATCAAAGAGGTAAATGTGATAGTAGTTTGTTTCACATTGTGAATTAAAAACATAGCCTAACTTTTATTCTACGTCAGTCATTAATAGTTCAAATCTATTGCATTTTATTCGTTTTATGCTTGCATTCAAGTCTATCAAAATTTTTCAGTTTCCTTAAATATTACCAATGGATACGGAAGATTTTTTTCTTCTTCCAACAGAAGCATCAAATTAGCACAAAACTTATCCTTAGATTCGTTTTTTAAAGATTAATATTCTATTTGTAACTATTAAAACTTGTCATCGTTAGTATAAAACTAAATCTTCGCGCAAAAATAGAGTTAACATCTTTTTTATGTTACTCATGCATCGCAGCGTCCTGATAAACACCGAGGGGGACGTCCTTTCTAAATAATTTTTTCGCTGGAATCCTGACAAGCGCTGCGATGTATGATGTTACTTCATAACAGTATTTATGCGTAGCTATTATTATTTGATGGCATAAAATGGCGACTCAAAAACTATGTCAAAGCTTCAAAACAAATGTAATCATGACCACCTGTTCTTGATTAGAACAAAGATTATTTTCAAATAGATAGATTTACGATTCTATGATTAATTGTGGAAATTTGGCACATGAAGAAAATATTTTATTCTTGAACAAGAAGAAAAATGCAACAGGGGATTTTAAATTATTCAGTATTAACTATCTACGTTTAGTGACCTTATTTTAAGAATAAAGCAAGATAATTAGATATTTCTAGATAAAACGTTTTTGTTTAGCATACAACACTAATGATAGTAGAAGTGACTATCTTCCTTAAAAATATGAGTATTATAAATATAATCTTATTTCTGTATTTTCTTTACGAATTAGTTGATCTTTCATGTGTTAAAGATGATTCAGACGCTTCATATTTCATTATGTATATATATATATATATATATGTATGTTCTATTTATATGATGATATCAGTTTCAAAAAATTGAAATAAGAAAACATTTTAATTACTTTTATATTCATAGCGAATCTGATTGACAAATTTATATGCTATTTGCACGACGAGATACACCATTTAGTATTAGCTTGCAGAGCTCCCCATGGGATGGGATGGGACGCAAAAAATCATCCCATGGGACAAGAAATTGAAATCTGTCCCATAGGATGGGTCAAATGTTTTTAAAAGTTGTCCCACCATGGGACAACTGAAATGTCAAATCCTTTTTAAGATGTCAAATTTATTTGATTATGATTGATTGGCTGAGACTATCAATAACAATATTACTTCATGTCACATTTCATGATTTTATTAAAATGAAGCTCATAGTTTGAACTCCTGTTCTTTTTTGCTTATTTACAATAATAACATCATACTCGTTATAATTACAAGATTTTACAAAATAGAGAAGAGAAATAATAAATGAGAAAAGAAAATTTTTCATTAAGTACAAAAACAACTGGAAATAAATTTAAAAAAGTATGAAGTTTCCATGTTAAATCGTTGTACAAGTTTCATACTTTCCATGGAACGAACTATTCAAAGACACTTCATTAGTTATAAGCCACAATAACTAAATCAATTGTTATTGTAACAATAGATGAAATTGCATTTTTTCTCTATGCGTAGGTTTATTTTGTTTTTGTTGTACATTGAATCGAGATGGCTGCACTACTTGACCACGTATAATTTGTATTTTTAACTATTTTTCTCACACAGTTGGGTACGGCATCTATATTGAAAGGACTATGCTGTTTTTAGTAAAAAGATTAGATTCATATAATATTTCTTCGTCCCATGGGACGAATGGGATGGGATTGTCTCATCCCACGCGGAGCTCTGTTAGCTTGCCTACTTTTCTCGTCCGTCGTTATGTCTCTGTTTTTCTCTCTCAATCGACCTATAAAAGACGTATCAATTCGAAAAATATTGAAAATTAAAGTATTGAATACAACAATGAAAGCCTATTTAGCCTTGATATATCTATGGTGTATTATACAATTTAGTGATGCTGATTGGGTTCGTGTATGGGAAGATAATTTCGATTGGGATGGTGGCATTGATCTCAACAAATGGGAATTTGACGTTGGCGGTCATGGCTGGGGTTCGTTATTTATTTACATTTATCTTTTATTAATTTATAAGTATAGGAAATAATGAAAACCAATTTTATACACAAAATCGAATAGAAAATGCTCGTTGTGAACGCTTTCCAGGTAGTGCAAATGGTCGTTTGATCATTGAAGCACGCAAAGTAGGATACAAAATTCATTGAATTCAGAATACTTTATTAGCTTATAATTCGATTTTTATTAGGAAGATTATGGTGGTAGTCGGTTTACTTCAGCTCGTTTGAAGAGTAAAGTAAAATGGACATATGGTCGCTTACAAATTCGTGCTTTACTCCCCGTTGGTCGTGGTATATGGCCAGCACTTTGGATGGTAAATTTCGATAAACTATTTTAAAAAAATTCTTTTCATAATAATCAAATTAGTTACCTGAAAGACAAGTCTATGGTAGTGCCTATTGGCCAGACAATGGTGAAATCGATTTAATGGAACAAGTAGGTTATGATCCATTACGCATTCATTCGACAGTTCATACAAAAGCTAATAATCATATGTTAAATAATCATCCAAGTAATTCTGTTATTGTGGGTGATGCCACGACAAATTTTAAAATCTATACACTTGATTGGAATGTCGATAAAATTGAAATGTTTGTTGGTAGTGAAGCTAATCCATTTCAAACGAGAATTTTTATTTGGAATAAACATGGCGATTGGACAACCTGGTAGATTGGTTTTGAAATGGAAGTTGAATTTTTTTTGTTGATCTATTTTAGGCCATTTGATAAGCCATTTTTTGTTCTTCTTAACATTGCTGTTGGTGGTTCATGGTAAGGAGACTTCTGTTTTTTAGATAGACCTAAACAACATTAATAATTTTTTTTGTTATTAGGGGTGGTTCACAAGGACTTGATGAAAATATATTTCCTCGTCGAATGGAAATTGATTGGGTTTACTATTATCAATGGCGTTAAATGTCAAAGTTGATTTTTTTCTTTCTATCCTAAAGATCAATATAAATGAATGAATAAAAATAAATGTTTTCGTTTGATTTCATATACCTCTTATTAGTTTCATTTCATTAACAATATATTAAGTAAATACACAATATCAAACATATCAGCTATGCAATCGAAAACAATTAAAATTAAACTCTATTTGCTTTATTAACACTTTGTTTTTC
>OENM01002631.1:0-15649 GCA_900239745.1 Rotaria magnacalcarata
AATTGCTATATTGTATCAATTATTCTACATTCTCATTAGTCTCCTTTAATTAAATTAGAGTAAGGATGTATGCGACGAATTGTCCGTGCGACATATTTTTCTTGCGACGTATTGTCCATGCGACGAATTGTCTGCAACGAATTGTCCGCGACGAATTGTCCAGTCACCATTGAAACTAATCACAAGGCAAAGCTGGTGAACTTGATGCGAAGATAATTTTCTATATTTTCGAGCTCTTATCAAATCATATACAACTAGTCCACTCATTACACCGCTGCACCGGTATACTGCTGTAATTTTGGAGTTTGTGAGAAATTCTCTTTTTTTTTAAATTGAATTTGCCGCAAACTAAGATTCCCCAGCATATGATATTTGAAATATTCAGCATAAAAATCATCTAGTTTTTGTTTATTAATATAAGATACTGAACATAAAAATAAATTTATCTAAATAATGTTCCTTTTTTTTCATGAAAGCAGCAAACAAAAGGAATAAATTTCCCCCGTGAATAAATAATAAAATTCCAGCTAAAGACATATGTGTGAATATCATTATTTTTAATGAATTTGATGTTGATTCTTCAGTTAATAATTTATTTAATACAACCATTAATATAGTAATACAATTTGTTCACCAGGACAGATTGAGAATTAGTGGTAATGCAGTAATAAACATATTAATATACGAACAATCATTAGTTAATAAATCGATTTTATCATGTTTTATTTTAATATCAGTGAATTCATTGGCAATAAATCGGAATAATACATCATAACGATCATTAGTATCATTTTTGCTACAGACTAAGTCCTTGTCGCTGAGAAAATATTTATTCAACTTATATTTTAATATTTCCTCTAACATTCCTTCCTTAACATTAATTGATGGTAGTGAGTTCTTAGCTTCACTATAAGAGTCTAGAATCTTATAATCAAAAATACTTAAAATGACCAGACAACACACGCCAGAGATTAATTTGTATGATAACCTGTTCATGAAATGTTGTATACAATTTAAAAATTGAACAATTTTAATGTACATATCGACAATCTTTAAGGATAAACAATCAATACATATATTATCTTCTATATTTGGTGGATTTGGTTCACGAGTACGACTATTATTAATTCCTTCTTCTGTTGTACGTTGTTCAAGTGACATTGCTCTAAAAACCTTTTTTGTAAAAACTTCGAAATATATATCGAAAATCAGTCCCTACCAAGATAAAACTTTGTGACAGACGAAATTAATGAGCTTCTGATAATGATACAGATAATCAAATAATCGATGAATCTAAAACAAAAACAAATTTCATTATTTCAATAATAAATGAAATATTTACTATTAGAAAACCTACTTCTTTATTTAATTGATGAATTTAATCATTAGATTATCAATTATCCTAAAAAATCTTTTGATTAAATAAAATAATAATTGAAATATTTACTAATAGAAATCTTTGTATTTATAAAAATTCTAACAGATAATTGATAAAGTGATTGAGACGAAGATCGATTAATCTAAAACAAAAAAGAAAAATCTTTTTATTGAATAAATAATAAATAAAATATTCACTATTAGAAAATCTTGTGTTAATAAAAATTATACACAGCTTATTGATGAATCAAATGAACAGATGATCGTTTATTCTAAAGCAAAAAAACAATTATATTATTAAATAAATAATAATTCAAATATTTGTCACTAGAAAAACTTCTTCTTTATTTAATTGATGAATCAAATGAGCAAATGATTTTTTGTTCTAAAACAAAAACATCTTTTATTCAATAAATACTAACTCAAAAATGTGTACTACTAGAAAGCCTTGTGTTAATAAAAATTATACACTGCTTATTGATGAATCAAATGAACAGATGATCGTTTATTCTAAATCGAAAAAAATTTCTAAATCAAATAAAAAAAATGAGTTATTTAGAAAAAAAAACATTTCTGTTTAGAAAATTAAAAAACAGATAATCAATGAAATTATTGAGGAAGTGATCGATTAATCTAAAAAGAAAAAAATTGGAATATTTACTAATAGAAAATGTTTATGTTTATAAAAATTATAAACAGATCATTGATGAATCTACAAGAAAAGATAAAATTTGTTTAGTAAACAGTTGACGTATGCCGATAGAAAAACAAGCTGTTAGAAGAGTTGGTTGAAAAATCTCTCTCAATAGTTCAACACTTCTTTTAGTTCATATTTCATTAAATAAAGGTAATATTTACAATACAAAATTGTTGAGAATAAATAGCTAATTTTTAATCAATTAAATTGTACACATTATTTTCGCTAACAAGTACACATGATGTCTTCATGTGATAAATAAATTTTGTTGTTTGTGTTTACTTTATTTCACATTTTATTTAAAACGTTTAACGAACAGTGAACGATGGAAAATAAACGTAGTGAAAATATGGATTTTAATGGAAAAGAAAGAAAAAGATAAAGCGTAAATGAATAATGTATGATTCCTCTATAGTTCACATTTCGTTTTCAACAAAATAACGGGTGTCCCAGATTAAATAGACCTCTCAGTATTTTGTATTTTTTGTACCGAAAATTCGGCATAGAGAAAAAAAATGTATTTATGGAAAGATTCCTTGTCAAATTCTCTACAAAAGGTACAGACTTTTATAATCTCAAATACTTTTCGTTATTTTGTGACATGTGATGTGATGCAATTGATTCGTCCAAGAAATATAACTTTCAAACAAGAAGTTTTTAGTAGGATTAGCATATCTCAAAATTGCTGTATTATAAAGAAATGTAACTCAGTGGGTTTTGTAGAGAAAAGTTTGCTCTACAATACTGTCTAGGCAGTTTCTCAGATACACTGAAATACTATGAAAGAATCTCGATAAAACATTATACACAATATTCATATTAAAAAAATGATATTCTCTATTTTTAGAAAAAAAATATCTCTTACAATGTTCTATGGAGATTTCTTCATAGTATTCAAGTATATTTGGAAACCGCCTAGAGGATTTTGCGTAGTAAACTTTTCTCTACAAAACCAACTATCTCATAAATCTTCACAATGCAGCCGTTTTCGGATATGCTAATTCATTTTTTGTGCTTACTGATCAGAAAAAGCGGCATTTCCAGATTGTTTATATTTCGACTATTACTTCGTCATTTCTCAATGAAGTTCAAAAAGTTTTTATACCAAAATAATCAGCGAAAAAAGCTCTACAAAAAGTCTCACATGAAAAAAGCTTTTCTGAGTACTTTGCATTTTTTTTTGCTTGACTTCTCACGGAACTATCTACAAAAACGTGTTTGAAAGTTGTATTTCTTGGACGAATCAATTGCATCACATCACATGGCACAAAATACCGAAAAGTATTTGAGATGATAAAAGTCTGCACGTTTTGTAGAGAATTTGACAAGGAATCTTTCTATATAAACATTTTTTTCTCTATGCCGAATTTTAGATACAAAAATGCAAAATCCTGAGAGGTCCATTTAATCTGGAATACCCATTAGATTAAAAATTTCCTAAACAGACACTTGATGAATAACATAATATTTAATTAATAGATTGTAATTAGAGAGGAAAGACCTGAATGCAGCGTTTTCTCAATTCGTTAAATATGATGCTATTTGTTAATTCTTTCTATGTACAATTTATTGAAAATAACTGACATTTCGTTATTAATATGATATTGTGCTTTTAATTGTATCTTGTGACAAATGTACTTTTTAAGCACGCAAATTTTGATTTTTGAAATTCAATCAAATGTTTTTAAGGACAGCACTTTGACTTGATATTTCAATTTAAAATTTTGTAGAAAAAAAACGAAATTCAATCTTGTTGATGTTTGATGATCAAATAAACATATATTGTCAATGAGTAACAAAAATTCTATACTTAAAAGAAACCCTGAGTATAGAACAATAAAATACAATTATTCTTTCTATAAAATATTATTTCGTCAATATAGAAACAAAATACTATTCAAAAATCGCAAAACTGAGTCTTCATTTTTATGTAGTGAATTTTTGTTCTTATTTCAATCTTTCTAATAATCTAAGTGAGTATATTTCAATTTTATTTCAATTCTTTATGATACTAATACAATACCAAGCGTCGATTCATCAATAAATCCGCATCACATCATTGTTATGCTTAATTAATTAATGCGATGCGAAGCACAACATTTATGTAGTCCTTTGCAAGTTTTCTTTATTATTTTTTCTTTCTCGACGTACCCATCAAAAGTTCTCATTTTGCCTAGGGATGATCTCGAGAACGAAAAAACTGAAAATCTTTGTTTAAACGCGACAATAAAATTTCGTCATCGAACTAGCAACATCTGTTTTCAGGTCTTCAATAGAGAGTTTCGTTTGTTTACAACGAGTCGTGCAAAAACGCAAATTTTTTTGTACTTTGCTTTTTGCAATGTTCGAGATAATTAAAACGAAAACAGTATGAAAAGTTAGGCGCCAATCTCTTCGAAGAACTGATATCCTTCATTACAACTGTGAAGTCAGCTGATAATAGACAATGAATCACATAGATAATTAGACAATCCAATCCTAATATTCTTTAGTAACATGTTGATAGGTATTGATGGAGTTCTCATAGTATTCAATTTTTCACGTGTCTACTTCGTAATTAATGCGCTGCGAAGCAGAAACATTTATGTAGTCCGCCGCGAGTTTTTTTTTCTTTTTAACTAGAAATACGTATCTTTTTCTTCATTTTCTGTGTTAATGATCTCGAGAACGCAAAACCATTGAAATGTTGTTAAAACGTGAGATGGAAGTATTGAGATCGAACTTCGTAGATCTTTTTTCGAATCATCAATCCGAAGTTCCGTTCACTCACAAATGTGGTTCCAAAATGACGAAAATGAAAGTAATTTGTCGCGAGATAATTAAAATGACGTCATCAACATCCGTGTCCAGGAATCCCATAAGATTTCGTCGGTTTTATTGAAACACATATGATATTCTGTATATTCACGGTCTGACCCTTGTCGGAATCCTATAGGATAGTACTGTCGGAATTATTCTTCTGGGTATGTTAAATGAATTTATTTCATTAAAAAATTAATATAAAGAAACAAAACAAATTCAAAATAATTTAATATTACACTAGCATGCAACAATTCTTCAGCAATCACATAATGCATATTAAGAATAGATTAAACATCAATTGTGTTTAAATCAGAATTTGAAATGGGACAAGATGACGCAAGATTTCAATCAGTTTTCTAATTTGTTTTTAATATAATTATGAAAACTTTTTTAATAAAAATATTCATACAGAGAAGTTGTGTGTTTGTCAAATGGAAAAGAAAAGAACATTTTAGTGAAATGTAAAATCAGTGAAATTTTTAACTAAGAAAAAGTAGAAAGCTAGGACTAAAAACGAAAAGTTTATTATTTTTTTTCTTTGAATATTTGACCCACCGGCGTGGATAGTTTCTCATAAAGTTTAGTTAGGTTGATCTCGTCTTGTTCATGATGTTCAATCAATATTTCAATATGTGCTTTGATAATGTACATATTATTCATCAGTTACTTCTTGAAACCACTATTTAACTTTTCTTGTTATGGCAAATATAAAAGTTCTTCATGTTTTACGTAAACATTCAAGCAGGTACTACGAATTGAGGTGATATTTTTTCGATCCGATGTTTCGATTTTTTAAA
Organism: Rotaria magnacalcarata; assembly: GCA_900239745.1. Lineage (NCBI taxonomy): Eukaryota > Metazoa > Rotifera > Eurotatoria > Philodinida > Philodinidae > Rotaria > Rotaria magnacalcarata. Next base: position 5,674 of record OENM01002631.1, read on the forward strand.
AGTAATAGACATATCTAGAATGAATGAGAAAAATTTGTCACAATTTGAAGTACTAAAAGAGATGAGTGTTGAATCACATATATTCGATTAGTTAGATGAGGACAATGAAAGTTGTATGTATGAGCGAGCTTTTATCGTGTATAATCTAATATTTACCAAAAAAAGATTAAAAAGTTAAAATAATTTAGTAGATGAACCAGGTTGAAAGACGAGAACAATTAAGATCTGTTTCTTATACATATATTCACTATAATAAGTCGATATATTAATAAACAACGCTTGCCAAGAAGAAAAATTTCACACAAAATATATTTTGTAAGTTTGATTTTCGTTGAAATATACTTTCACTATAGTGCTTTTCACTGACTTTTTCTCCCCTCTAAAGGCTTTTGTTGATATATTATTCATATAAACTGAGTTGAAATGTTTTATTTCGTGTTCACCTAATAAAAAATACACCATTCGAAAGAGCACGAAAATCTGAGTCCAATGATGAGAGAATACTATCAAATAGAATGATTATGAACGATAAAAATTAGTCAGTACAATACGGCATACATATAATCATTGATGTAAAGAACGAACAATAATGTAGTTTTACTTAGATCTATAAAGCACAAAATATCGCTTATTGAATGGACTTTGTAAAATGAAAAATCTTTGTTTTTGCTGAAATTTTCTCATATTTTAAAAAATTTACAAAGAATTTTCCGAAGATATTATTATTATTATTTTATAATCTCTTTGTTTCATTATTAAATTTAATATAACAGCATATCTTAGTAGGGAGAACGTACATCTCCAAAATATCGATAGTTTAGCGCTGATAAAATGTTGTACAATGTAATCCTTGTATAAAAATAATTACAAATTTATCCTGAATATATAACTAGATGGGTCAATTATTAGGTTTTATCATTTTATATTTTATCAACAATATCAAACATATTCACTTTTCTACACACCCAAAAGAAACTTTTGTTGAGCTTTATGAGAAATAGGCAAGTAATTGTCGAATTGATAATATTTTACTGTAATAAATAATGTACAAATATATCAGATTGAATGAAGAGTATTTTAAAATGATAAAAAAAGAATAGAAATTAATTTGGTCTTATTTGGAAATCGAATTTGTTTTTTCATAGTTTTACAAACTTTCTATTGATTATCTTTTAGCTCAGTTTACAGAAAATATATTCTTAACTTGAACAAACAGTCATAAATTAAGCGTATAATTATTTTTCTGACCATTGACAACTTTGGTTAATCTCTCACCACGCAACCAAAGGTAGCTCATCGTTCATAAATTATAATAATGACAAGTTTTAACTCTTGACAGACATAAACCGCATATAACGACAGTACATGTCGCTATTTGCATTAATCTGCAATTGATTCTAAAAGATGTGATAATCACCTTTTGATTGTTTTTAAATTCATTTTCGACAGTTAAAATTTAGCAAATTTTGTCTTATATCGTCACTAACATTCGATAATCAATGCGCATCTCAAAACAGAAAACATGAATACGAATTTTGTTTTCTTAATTACAAAAAAGAGGATGGTGAGAGAAACGCTCTAAATCCCAAAGAGATCAGATAAAATTCTATGATTTGTTCATTCTGATATTATTTATAATCTATTTTGTTTGAATCAATGTTTCAGTACGGTGCGGTCACGCATCGGTACCCGCGCGTGGGGCAGGTTTGAATTCACAAAAATAAAGAAAAATTTCTCTAAAATCAAATTTACAATACCGATCGATTATACAGCCTATTGCAACCTCTGAGATACATCGTCGATGAGCGATATACACCTTATTCTTCGTCCGACAAACATCTAAGAAGAGCTTTTGACGAATTTCATCAAAAAAATTTAGTCTTGAATTCTGTTATGGTTCATTTTTGCCGGAAAAGCACACGGAATTTTTAATGCCATTTCGTTGTATGAGTGAAACTAATATATTGGAACGATAAAAATGTCTCTGTACTACTCGTAAATCAGAGAAAAGATGAGTTTTCACCATGATAATTATAAATTTTAACGTCTTAAACCTTCCCCATCAGAAGATCAAAAAAAGGTAAAATTCCGTAACGGACACTATTTGCGGATTTTTTTTATTGGATCCAGTCATGTTTATAAAGTAATGAACTGGTATTCTGAAAGTTTGTGGAGAACTGAATAATTGTATACAGAGTGTTTACTTGTATATCACTTCATTGCGTAGTAAAATGCTCAACTATGTGCTTATCAGAGCTGCCGGCCTGACATGCGCCTGGTGGCCTGCTAGGTCAGGCCATCTGTCCAGGCTGACTTTGGCCTGACCTTATCCGCCCAGCCAATATATCCAGCCTGGTCCAGGCCTGGCTGAGAAATTATATTGATTTCTCCAGTAACCATCTTGAAACATTTGTTGGCATCACAAACTGATGATTTTGTTCACTTCTAAATTCGTTATTTATCATTGTTACTAAATTGGATAGGCAAATATAGATTTTTTTCTTGTCGTTATTTTTCGTTCTTATTACTTATGTTTTCTTTTAACTGCTCATCGTGTCTCGAATCGTATATTGTTTTTATTATTGTGTTTAAGTCAGGGGTGCTACACTTACGTTTTTAGTTAGTGGTATAATTTTAGACTTACTTGACTGCTTCTTGCAGTCATATGACTAACAGCTAGTGCATCGTGTAGATCTCGATGAACTTTGCAGTTTTTGTCTCAGGGAGGAGCTCGAAATTTGGCTCAGGAAAAGAGTTATGAAGGCAGCAGACTATAGTACCATTTACCAAAAAACGTAAGTGGTGCTCTTACCTTCTAACCTATATAACTTTTTTCCTGAACCGAATTTCGACCCCTTTCCTGGGACAAAAATTGTAGAGCTCATCGAGATCTACACGATCCACTTGTTTGTTTGTTATATGGCTGCAAGAAACAGTCAAGTAAGTTCGAAACTATGCCACTACCCAAAAAAGTAAGTGTAGCACCCATAATTAAAATATCCTTCGACTATGTGAAGAACTAATGATATTATCAAAAAATCTCAATAATTAAAGTTTTTGTTTCATGAAAAATATATATGATAATTGTCTCTTTGTTTTAATTTCCTTTTTTGTGTAAGAACTTGTTATTCTGTTTTATCTTCAGGAAAATAAATAAAATAATTGAAACTAGAATTATACATGAATTCAGAGTTATAGAATTTAATCAATTTGAAAAATCAGAAAAATCGCTTGGCCTGGTTTGAGCTGCAGACCAGGCCAGACCAGACCAAGGAACCAGACAGTCCACAGCGCTCTAACCACCAGGCTGAGTCAGCCTAGACCAGGTCAGGTCACAGGCCAGGCCGGAAAAAGTGGCCTGTTGACATCTCTTGTGCTTACCCTAAAAACATTTCCATTTTTTGAAATTCCGTAACGGACAGTATTTAGTGAATACTCAGTTATAACTAATGATAAATTGATGAAATTTTTACTGTCAATAGATCTCAACGACTTCCATCTATGATAAAAAAAAGTCTGAAAGTTTGCCCATATTGTTGAGGAATTACAGATGTTACAATGTAAAAATATGAAATTCCGTAACGTGTGGCTACACAGAATCTAATTTTAGAATTGATTAAAATATTGTGTAAATATAATACACAATACAAATTATATAATTTATTTCAAATTATCATTAATAAATAAATTTTAGTTTCTAAATTTATTTAATTATATATATTAGAATCTGTTAACATAAACTATTACACACATAATTCATTTACCATGTCTTCGATTTGCTTTTTTCAAGATGTTTCTATTGAATAAGTACAAAAACAACTCACAAATATCATGTTATTTAAACATATAAGAACGGATAGAGATTATAACAATGGTGACAATGATGTTTGTAATCGCCGTTATAATTAATTTTTCTTCTTTGATATTCCATTCTTTTTTCATTTTCTTTGCCCATCGATAGAAACGTGCACGTTTTGAATGTCCATTGTGAAGAGATTCGTTGAGAATATTCGGTAATGAAATTCGTTCACAGAGTTCATGCAATTGATCGTCAGCACTGTGAGGCATTAAAGCTTCCAGGTATGAGCCTAGCACGGCGTGTATCAGACATACAGAAGAGCTAATAACAAATATTCGATCAAAATAAAGAATAAGATCAGTGCCAAAAATAAATATTATGATAACAAATAAAGCAAAATAACAGGACGACAAGCGAACAGTACGATGCCATGTATATATCATGTGAATGATAATCCATGAATAATAAACTAGTACAAATTTAGTCCAGAAAAAATAAACATCTATGCTCATTTGAAGAGAACAAGGCAGATCTGTTAGATTAGAACAACCATTAGCTAAAGTTGTTTTAAGTTCAGCTAAACGAACATGTGTAAAAGAATAAGATGCATATTGGAAACGATCAGATTCGACGTACGATACTCCAAAGCAAAAACCAATAACAAGTAGAAAAAAGAAGAGAAATAATTGACAACAAGCAATTACGGCTGCGCTTATAAAATGTAGATCTATTGGTTCTAAATAAAATATAATAAGAAATTGTTTTATTTTTAAAAGAACTTTGATAATTGAAAAATAATTAAAACTCTATTAGGATATTTTAAAATTTATTAATGACTGTTTTATAGATTTCACTATTCAAGTTAATCTTTTTCTCTCTTTATTATTAAATGTGGCAAGTGAAAATGTCTGATAAATTTTTATTTTTCTTCTCATAGAAGAAGAGAATCAAAAGTATTCATGAAAGCAGATCTTTTTTTAGTCTACTAATCATATCAAGCGAAAAATATTCAAATGAAAGAAAATATTTAAGGTAAACATGTCAGCTGTATTCGTTTTTTCTTTTGATCGATTGGCATGAATAATCAGTAGTCATATGTCTCGATATGGTGAGATAGTCACTCACTTTTCATGTCGTGTCTGCTAAAATTCCGAGTAATTGTCCGAAAGCTGTCTCACAAATTTTAGTATCTCGTACTCTTAAAAAAGATCGAGGGCCGTGTCAATGCGACCAACTAGACATTGATTCTACAGATACATCTTGCATTCCGTACAGAATCTACAACACGTCTTCGATATTTAATCAACATATTAAGACGACGGAAAATGTTTGACTTGATGTCTTCTATTACGAAAAGACACCGGAGAATTTAATTTATTACATCACTTATAAAAAAAACTGTTTCCAATATTTGATTCTCTCCAAAGACGAAACGAAATTTCTTTATATGAATAAAACTACTAAAATGTGCAGATTATTTCATTATTTTATCAGATATTTTCTTTCAAAGTTGAGTGTATCTATTTCTATAATACAAGTTTTTTTTGTATTCTCATTTATTTCATATTTCAATGCAGTTAATAGTAAAATAAAATTCAACAAAGAAAAATTGTGCTTTTAACTTTTCAGAATCAGTATCCACTAAAAAATAAATGAACTATCTTTTCAGACATGTTGTTAATGAAATATTAAATGTAAGTCTTTTTGGAAAAGATTCTCTTATTTGATGATCTTCAATTGAATTACTAAAAGAAGAACAATAATGATAGAATCACTCTAACAGTTAAAGCTTCTATATGAAAGACGAATTGGATAACGGTCATCTCAAAGACTGACTTCAAATAAAATGTTAGTAGTAATATTTAAATTTTCTGTATCTATCGCTTATTATACAATATATTAATGTTAACAACAACAAATTCTTAAATTAATACAGAGAAAATTTTTATTATTGTAAATGTAAGGGGTAAAAAAAAGATGAACTGTATATGAAGCAACTAACTTTTATTGTACATGATGGTACCATTATAATTAATGTCTATTTACATAACAATCAAAAATAATCGTTTTGTTCGAAATGTTAAAATGTATAAAACAAAATATTATTTTAAAATTTTCTTTCTTATTCAATCTCTTTTTTATACAATCAGTTGAATGATCATATAAGACTGTCAAATATTCGATTCAAAATGTATCTGTTAAACTTAATAGATTCATCTATTTTCTAAATTAATAGTGTATATTATATTTTGTTTAAATTTTGACTGCACCAATTTCTATAGTGGAAGGAGGAGGTATGAAATAAGATATTTCATAATATGTTCTACTTAATAATTAAAAAGAAGTTTTTCAAAAACATTTTAAATCTTTTCTCGATTTTATTCTCTTCTGTAAAAATGGTCAAAATATAAACATGACTTTCTATCTATTCACAGAATAATATGTCTAGTTGGCAATATACATATAGTCCTTCCCTTTTTTTTCCTTTCACAATTCGTGAAAGAAAATGTGAAACAAAAAAGAAAATGAATGTGTTCTACACCCATTTTTTATCGATTTCTCTTCTTTTTTCCTTAATCAAGCAGTGTTAGGACAATTTTTACATGTGTTTGCGATACACATTTATTTTAACTATTGATTAAACAATAGTGAAAAATATTTTAATTCGTTTAACTTCTACGCTTAGAAGAATTTTCAAATAAAAACTACTAGTGCAAATTTACAAAAAAATAATATACATTGTTTGATTAAAACTTGTGAATTTATTGAGCCTCATTGAAAAATTTTGCTTTTTTATTCTTGACTGATTGTTTTAAAGAGAGACTTAATTTTTTTTTAAATATTTACTTTTTTCGAACTATTATAGCATTTCGAAAACAGCTATTTTGGTATTTAATTTAAATAGATATGAATTGTTAACGTACAGTGGTGTACAGTGAATTTTAATCTTTCTGATGAGTTAGAATAAAAGATAATAAACATTTAGTTAAATAGAAATATGAATGGTTACTGCTAGTATATTTTAATCGATATTTCTTATCATGAATTTTTAAGAATTCATAAAACGAAGATTTGTGATCATGACTGACATTTTTCAAGAACAGTAAAAGAATATGTCACTGATTTACAGGAAAAATAGTTTGTCTTACGATTTGTTGCCTTGTCAAAAACAGAAGTTAAATACTATTGTTTGTTGTGTTTCATAGATTAATTTTTCATTCGTCCAATATACAAAAATGACTATGTATAATAAACAGATATATATATAAGCCAAGGATAATTATAGTCGTTCGTTTTCTTCTTTTGCCCGTTGCTATGGACACAATGGAACAAGATAAATGCTTTCTCTGAACGTTTATTCTGAAAGTTGTGATTTTTCTCTCGTTACTTCTAAATGTTTTTTCGGTTCCATTGAACGACATATCAATTAAAAGTCATAATATACAGCAGACAAAATAGAGAAAATCTGAATGATCGACATTTTCAATCCAATCTATATTAATATCAATAGAACGATCAAGCCATGATCGATTAGAAATAAAACCATAAAAAATACAAGAGAGTTTTTTCTCTTGTATAGAATTATTTCTATTTTAAATATTTACTGTTTTTTCTTAATTGCTGTTGTTGTTCAAGATAATTTAATATTCAAAAATCCATGTCATCCGAGTGATGGCATAATCCCGTTACACCGGGTAACGACTTTAGTAGCCGTAAGTAACATACATTTCGATCCGAATCAATCGAAAAACTCGGGCGCATCTCATCCGGCGAAGTGGCCTTTAGGGTAATGACTTCGTTACCCTAAGCTATAACTATATGTTAAAAGTTGAGGAATGTGAGTTTTTTTGGTGTAATGACTATTGACGTATGACTTCGTTACCCAAACGATATAACTGTATGCTAGGGTAATGAAGTCGTTACCCAAAAAGCCATTAGACCAAAACAACTCAAATTCGTCAACTTTTAACATATAGTTATATCGTTTGGCTAACGAAGTCATTACCCGAAAAGTCGCGAGGGAAGGTGATTACTTCTGGTAGGAAAGGTAAGGTGAATATGCCACTCGATGCACTTGCACATTCTAGCGGGTATTACGCCGTTGAACTCTCGTTACCCTGTGTTAGGGTATTATGACATCTATGCTTTCTTTGTTTCTGTCAGTCGTGCTTATTTAATGGTCATCATTGTTCTGTTCATACCGTTATCATGGTCAAGTGCATTTTGATTGGTATAAGAAATGCTTACTTACAACGAACGTTCCATCTTTCTTTTCTTCTTTTTTCTTTCGTTAGTCAATTAAGGTCCAAATCACACTGAGAAGTAAATTAACATTATAGTTGAATTAAGCCATGTGACTGGTGCATTAAGAGTTAAGTAATATTTTAGAGGTGATTTTAACTCTTAATGTATCAATTAGATTACTTAATAAGACTTTAACTGTATTCACATTTCCAGTGAGATTGGGGTCTTGATATCAACCTCTTTATTTATTAAGTACGGCTACGGTCAACTGTAAATATAGACCCATATTACAGTAAATGACATTATTTTTCTTCGTTCTATAGAAAATTAACTTATTTAATTAGTCTACTTAGATGTGCTCATTAATTTATATTTTGTGTTCTTTCTTGAAAAAAAAATGAATAATTCTTATGTATATATTGATAAATTATATTTATTCAACATATTTCTATAGAAGATCGACAGACTATTCACATTCTAAGAAGATGACAGTTTGAAAACAACAATACTATGTAATAGTGAATACCATGTTTTGTAAGCCCAATTTGAGTCGAATCGAATCGAATCACAATTTTGAAAAACGAAAAAACTCGAATTGAATCCGAATCAAGCTCCTAAAAACCCGAATCGAATCGAATCGAATGGCATTTCTGCCATTCGTTTCGGTCTCTGATTCACATATCAACCTGCTCAATACGACATTGATTATCTTGATTTTCCATTTGATGAAGTCATACAAGAATGGATAGCACAAGGCGGGGAGCCGTGACAGTTAATTGAAAGTGTCGACGGTTTCCATATTAACCAATATGGACATGCATTGGTCTCCGATATTCTTTGGTCATGGTTACAAAAGAATCGGCCACAATGGATACCACCCTTGAATCCNTTAAAGATCAAGGTGGATACGATTAAATAGACTTTCTTGTTTTTGAACTTTCCATTGTTATGAAAAATAAGAAAAACAACTATATAATAAAATATATTTATAGATACTCTCATAGCATTTAGAAAAATCAGCGATGGGCAAGTTAAATTGAAGATGTTTCTGTCACTGGAAAGGATATTAGGTTTACAACGCGTATTCGTCTAATCCGACTTTTCTTATCTAAGGATAGAGCACTATTAGTTTTCAAAAAAAAGAATTTTTCTACATATTTTATAACAATCGAAGTGTATTGAATCCTCTACCAATCAATGTTTTCTCTTTTACAAATGCAAGGCCAAATATTTCAATACTACACGAAATCCTCTATTTCAGTGAACAACTACATACCAGAGATACCAAAAGGTCTCTTTTTTCCGGCCTAGTCTGGCCTGGCTGGCTTCTTGGCCTGCAGGTCAGGCCAGGCCAGGTGATATTTCTGATTTTTTAAATTGATGCATACTTTTAGTTTCAATAATTTTATTAATTTCCATGAGGATAACAAATAACAAGTTCTTACACAAAATAGGAAATTAAAATAAAGATATAATCATCATCAACGTTTTTCATGAAAGAAAAACTTTAATTATTGAGATTTTTTCATAATATAATCAGTTTTTCACATGGTCGAACGATATTTTAACACAATAATAAAAGCAATATATCTTCATGAAATAAAATTAAGTACACATATTCTATTCTATTCTCTTCTTTATTCATACAATTCGTGCACTATTGTGGTCCAGAGACGTGCACAGGACAGGGCGTCCTGCTGTCCTGNCTGTCCTGTCCTGTCCTGTCGGACAGGACACGATTTGAATTTTTGTCCTGCCCTGCCGCCCGCCAGGACGAGGTAGCTAGCAGGACAGGTCAGGACAGGACTGAAAAGCTTGTCCTATTGTCCTGTAAACATTCTTGTTGTATTGCTAATCATAGTTTTTTTTGCAAAGGATCTACATATATTCTATCTTACATTCGAACACACGAAGTATATTGTGAGTGATAGT
>OENM01002632.1:0-15645 GCA_900239745.1 Rotaria magnacalcarata
TCCGTTTTTGATTATTGACAAGTTGATTGCGAGACGACAGAGAATGATTTTGTTTGCTTCAGATGAACAATTGAAAATGCTATTTTCAGCAGAGACCATTCTCATGGATGGAACGTTTTCGTCTTGCCCAAAAATATTCGATCAGGTTTATACAATACATAGTATTAAATATGAACAATGTCAGTAATTGAATTTTTCGCAACTGCCTCTATCAGTATAACTATTTCTCTGTTTAGCATTTCCCTGTGTTTTTGGCTTATTGCCAAACAGATTAAAACTTACATATCAGTTTTTATTTCACGAATTGAAATCTATAGCTATTCAAATGAAACTCGACTTTGCACCGAAAATCGTCATGAGCGATTTTGAACCAGCTTTTATGGGTGTAGTTAAAACTGAAGTAAATAATTTATATTTCTTGTGATGAAGAAGTATGTTAGGAATTTTTTTAAATTTTAGTTTAGTGCAGCAACTCATTCCTCTTGCTATTTCCACTTTACTCAGGCTATGTACCGTAATATACAACGACTTGGACTATGCACAATATATAACCATGATGGTGATGTTAAAAATTTTTGCAGGCAGCTAATGGCTCTTCCATTATTACCTGAACCTGATATTGAAGACACCTATGATGAGCTAGTACGAGACTTATCAACTAATCTGAGCAAAAAAATGAAGCATTCACTAGAATATTTTCAAGAGCGATGGTTCGCCAAGGTTCCCGTGTCTCAATGGTGTGTTCATGGTTTGTCTATGAGAACGAACAACAACGCCGAAGGTACACATTTATTTCTATTTCTCCTGAAAACTCATACTGTTATATTCATTTTAGCATTTCACAGTCGTTTTAATCGTCGAGTTTTAGTTCATCATCCAAATATCTGGTCTTTTATAAAATTTCTTCAAGGCGAAGAGAGCCGTTTTTAGCATATGAATATTCAGTTCTCTGCAGGTTTAGGTGCACGGGCGAAACAAGCAAAAACTATAGCAATTCAACGCCGTATAGATTGTCTTGATAAACGATATTATGATGGTCTTATTAATGTAATGAAGTATTTAAATGGTTTGTCTTTTACAGTTGCTAAACGGAAAAAATGACATTTTATAATTATTTCTTTTTTTTACTCTTATTTATCTCTGATCTATGCTATGATGCTATGATGATTTCAAGAATAAAAACATCTTATTGCAAATTTTCGATATTTTTCCCTTTCGATATTTTTTCTTTCGATATTTTTTCTTCGATATTTTTCCTTTCGACATTTTTCCTTTCGGTCTTTCTACGGCACACCATAATAAGGGTATTGAAGGTCTCGAATTTGTTACGCATCAAGGCTCTGGTCACAGCTATCTGTTGGGATTATGCGAAACTAATGATTGCGATCCTAAATCAATATCAAAGAATAATGGACCCCAGGTCGTTCCTGCCAGGCCGTAAACGGCCGTACACCAATCATTTACGTTGAAAAACGGCATTCGCTTACAGTGGCCGTTTACGACAGACATATACGACGTTTTACGGTGTATTACGTTAATCGTAATCAATGACCGTAAACGTTCGCCTTTTACGACTACCGTNTTTCGACATTTTTCCTTTCGGTCTTTCTACGGCACACCATAATAAGGGTATTGAAGGTCTCGAATTTGTTACGCATCAAGGCTCTGGTCACAGCTATCTGTTGGGATTATGCGAAACTAATGATTGCGATCCTAAATCAATATCAAAGAATAATGGACCCCAGGTCGTTCCTTCCAGGCCGTAAACGGCCGTACACCAATCATTTACGTTGAAAAACGGCATTCGCTTACAGTGGCCGTTTACGACAGACATATACGACGTTTTACGGTGTATTACGTTAATCGTAATCAATGACCGTAAACGTTCGCCTTTTCCGACTACCGTGAAAATACGGCGACTGTAGACGACGGTCATATATGAAGTTTTACGAGGTATTACGTTAATCGTAAACAGTGAACGTAAACGTTCGACTTTTACAACTACCGTGAAAATAGGGTGACTGTAAACGACATTCAGAATATGCGATAACAAGGGGAAACAAACTGATTTCAATAGGCGAAATCAATCGAAATCGCATGAAATCCAACGAAATCAACGAAATCATGGAAATCATTGGAAATCATCAGAAATCAAAAGGGATCATTTGAAATCGCTAAAAATCATTCGAAATCATTTCAAATGATCTGAAAGGTTTAACGTAAATTAGCCTGATTTCACATGACTTCTTTAATTTCTAACACTCTCTATCGATTCCCACAAAATCTAGATGATTTTTCATCATTTCTAATTATTTCCACTGACTTCTCCTGATTTCTAGTGATTTTCATAACTGTTTGGCGCCACTGAAAATCTTCAGGGTGTGGGTGTGGGTGGATGTGGATATAAGCGTTATTTTCCGTTAATCCACATACGGACTTCCACACGCACACCCACACCCTCAGGATTTTTTTTCGTTTTTAGTTATTGAATTCAGGGTTAGATTTCAAATCCGCAATCTGAAATCAGATTTATCTTCGATTTTCTGTCGCGCAATCACTCACCAACTTGCTTCGCTCGAGAACTTCTATATATAAGCAGATTTTTCTTCGCTCTTAGTTATTGAGTTCAGAGTTAGACTTAAAATCCGAAATCTGAAATCAGATTTATCTTCGATTTCATGTCCTCGAATCTTCGTTGCGCCACTTTCTGCATTCAAGTTAAGTATCATGGCCACAATTGAGTTTGTCTTCTGATGTTTCCTTAAATCCGTGTTCATCTACCAGTCAATTCCCAGTCTCCTAGAAACCACTGGAACTTCAAGTCGAAAGGTAATGTTTTTTTTATAAATGTAATCATTCTAAAAACTAAGTAGAATCTTTTTCTAGTCTTGTCGAAATTGTCTGGAAATCTAAATTAAATCTTTTTCAAATCTAAGCGAAGTCGTTTTGAAATCCAAATAAAATCCTTTTCAAATCTAAGCGAAATCTTTTGGATATCCAAATAAAATCCTTTTCAAATCTATGCGAAATCTTTTGGATATCCAAATAAAATCCTTTTCAAATCTATGCGAAATCATTTTGAAATCCAAATAAAATCTTTTTGAAATCTGAGCGAAACCGTTTTGAAATCCAAATAAAATCATTTTGAAATCTAAGCGAAATCGTTTGGAAATCCAAATAAAATCTTTTTGAAATCTGAATGAAATCCATTTCAAATCCGAATGAAATCTGTTTGATTTGCAAGTGAAATCAGCGACAATAACGGTTGAAAACGGCCGTTTACTTCGATGTACGTTAGTCATGGTGGTCGGAAACGGCTGTGTATGTTAAGATACGGCCATTCTCGTTGGCGTAAACTGTCGTTTCGGTCAAAAGACGACCGTGTTACGGCACTGTTTTTAACGTTTATGGTAGTTGGGTTTCACCGTTTACGTCACGGTGTGTTACGACCGTAATACGCGGCATACCAAACGGGTTATTTACTGCCCGTATACGGTCGTAACTCTGACGGTTACGGCCGTTTACGGCTACTGTAATGTTCGTCCTGGGGATGTGCTGAGACACTGTATAAGACCATAGAGTGGGTGTGAGTGTGGGGTGTGGGTGAAAGTAAGACTCAAGACCACACCCACACCTCACACCCCACCCACACCCTCACACACACACTCCAATCAGCGTCATCTAAAATTCTTTATTCCAATGGAATCCAGAAAAACAGAGAGCATACCCGTGAGAGCGGGTGATCGCTCGTTCAACGATGTAGAAACATTGACCGGATTCGTTGTTTGAAGCAGAAGAAACTCGATGCTCGATTCGGTGGCTGCGTTCAGTACTGTTGGGCTATCAAAAGTTTCACTGACTCGAGGAGATTGGATGAGCAGCGGCTATTCGCTCACATCGTCATTATCATCCTCCTCGATAACTCATTCGTCAAGATCGCTCTCAGTTTCAGAGACGGCATCGGACATCATCTTCTTCGCCTGATCACTGATAATCGACATCGTTTTCTCAAAAGTAGCTTTCGTACCTAAAAGAAAGCATTGTCACAAGCACATTCAAAATCCAGAGAAGAAAAAGATTATCCATGTTTCACCCGTGTTGCACACTTGTCCAACAATACTCTCCTTACTCGACTTGCTGCCAAAGCTTTGATTCTTCAACTACAGAATTCCAAACATCCTTTGAACGAAGAGAGCATCACCGATCGGAATACAAAGACAAAACAACGAATCGTTCGGCTTTCGCTCCAACACCAGATTTTCAGTCTCCACACGGCTTTCGTGGGAGTGGAGAGACGCAAGAATGAGAACAACACGAGAATGGTCTTGGGTGAAGTACCCATTCAGATATCGGCCGATGATCAACAACCATGAACACTCCAGATCTAGTCTCTTCGTACATGTGCTGCTGCTAATACTTACTAACGATACCTATCACCCCGCAGTGCGTTGTGAGAAGCCTAAATCGAAAAGCTGATCCAATTGTCTACGAAAATATTTTCACGTCATCTATGAAGGAAGACGATACCAAGCTCCTTGGAATACCGTCGCTCAGTTTGGGATTCTTAGCTAATTGTTGCTTATCTACAGGAGCACCTAGAAAAAACATTAGAGAGCGTGGACAACGACGACAATATTTGGTCCACAGGTGATGAAAATATCGTTCGTTAATTGATTAGAAAACAAAACTTTGATGGTCAATGGGATCTCAACGATTCCCAACGTCAACACCAAACTGGAAAACCTCTGTCGAGTTACCCCTCATCCAACGATCCTTATCTGCTGCTCTCATCTGTTGCCATCATTGTCACACTGGAAAACTGGTTTCCTTATCAACACTTTGGTTTTGTGCCATACAAAAGACTCGCAAACATCTATTGGATTCCTTGGGCAATGATCAACAACAACTCGATACATTCCTCGACAACATTCGTCAAAAACTATAAAACTTTCTTTGATTCTGATTAAAACAAAAAACCTATTCAGTTTGTTTCGATATCAAATCCTTGAGCTCGATGATTTCTGTGATCGACAATAAACGACTTCGTCATGAGTTCGAAAACAAAAATCCTGTTTTCATTTATGAAAATCGCCAAAAAATCTTTGATTTCGTAATGGAAACTGTTTGAGTTCATCAAAAAACCTCTTTGCTCTAAATGGAGGAGTTTCAGTCACTCACATAAACGATTCGGAGGTGTTAGACTAGTTTCTAGAAGGGGAAGGGTTTTTGTTGCCACCCTTTTTTTTTACAGTGTATCCGATATGCACTGATGTTCTGCGCTTGATTTTAAAGCGGTGTTCGATCGACTACTCCAAACGTGTCATTGAACAATATATCCATACAAACTGCATGCCTGAGTACGTCTTTCCTAGATTTGTGGACTGAAAACCGAATCCCGAAAATCCGAGAGATTCGGTTCGACATATACCTACCTCTAAGACTAGGTCAATTCTTCTTTAACGTACAAATCTCATGAGAAACGAAAATGATGATTGAACACTATCTTTATTACATGTTTTCAACCTAGGACTTCGTTTTCACTCTGACTATTCATAATGACTCACTTGTAGATTAGATGTGGGCGAAGGAAAGTCTATTACAACGTACAAGTTCAATAGAAGCAATCGCTCATCATGTGAAATAGAATTTGATATGTCCACATTCATAAAAAGTCAACTTTTCTATAGACCCTCTTCCAAGTATCACTGATAATAAGATATCTATCTATTCCAGTAAAAAAGAAGAAAAATGAAAACATGTTCTCATACATTTCTGGTTTATTTATGAATGACCATAAAAAGGATCAATTTTTTGATTGTTGACAGAAGGGGCAAGTGTTGAGCTTGATCGATTGCGTTATTTCTCGTTCAAGTCTAGTGAATATTGTCTTGAAGATGGATGCTTTCGTTAAACGGTTAGTGTTATTGGATTCAATATTTCCTGTCGACAGATAGGACATTTCGTTAATGGCTCTTGTTGCTGATCAACACAATCATTGCATAAACATTTATGACCACATGGAGACAAAACCACTGAACTGTTCTTTGCTAAACAAATACAACATCTATCTACAGTGGCCATAGCCGCAGTTGATGTATCATCAGTGACAATATCCGAGAATTTTTGACGAAGTTCTTCGATTTCATGTTGATTCAAGGATATATCATCTTTCTGAGCAATATCTAACAGATGTCGATACTCTTCTTTGTATAAGGATTGATCGTTGAGAATTATCATTTCTCTTTGGAAATGTTCTACTAAGCGTGGAAATTGTCGACGCATTGTTTGATATTCTCCCAACATGTCAGGTGTAGCTGATGCTTGACGTACTTTCAAATAGCGTTTGATAAATTTTGTATAACGAACAAGTAGAATAGCTTTCCGTATACCCGAGTGAGTAAATGAGTCGATTCCTTTGGAGAATTCTAAGTCCTCTGATTTTCTTTGAGTTACACCTTGAGGAGTTTCCCACGATGTATTGATTCGAAATGATTGTTCATTTTGATCTTTATTTGAATCGATGATTTGAAATAGAAAATATCCACCACGTACTTCATTTTGCTTATTCATGGGTAACGCAAATTCAGTAACTAATTTTATTGTCTGGCGATTAGTTATTGGCTGATCGAATTGATATACTTCAGGTGAACCATAACCTTGCCCGATTTGGTAACGTTCTCCCGTTAACTCAAATTGAATATTAAATGCCACCGGCGTAACTGTATAATGAAATTCTGTATTCATTAATTCATCAAATGTTCGAGCATTTCGAACATTGCAATAGTTACAACCAATTGTACGTGATACTGATTGAATCACTTCTGCCCCTAAATCAAGACCAACACCAACAACAGTTGACCAGATTTTTTNTTTTCTGCATTATCTTTAATATGCTTTAAAAATTGCTGTCCATCTTCATGCGATACTTCCATATCGGTGAGAAAAAATATTCGCCGACTTATGTTACGATTATCATCTTCCAGATCTTTGTTCTTCTCTCGTGTATCATATAGATTAGTGGCACATTTAACTGCTTCGGTAATATTCGTGCCACCACCGGCGCGTAGTTTTAAGATATCGTCTTCCAATTGTTCTCTATCTATTGAAGATACTTTTTTAATGGGTTGTAAAACTGTTGCGGTACTATTAAACAGTACGATACCAAGTGCATCATCTGGTGAAAGTTGTTTGAGAAGTGTTAATAAAGATTGTTGCGCGATCTGTACTTTTGTTTTACCTGGTTCACCTTCGAATCGATCGGACATCGAACCGGATACATCAAGTGTTATAACAAGATGAAGTCGATCATTATTCGAATGAATACCTGGGCCATCAAAATGACTGTTAAAATTCATACTGAGCCAATGTTCAGGCTTTTGATCACCATTTTCCAATGGATTGATTGTTGTAGCAACACCAAATGACGGTAATAATATATCAGATGTTGTTGCTTGAGCGGTAAAATAATGAGCATAAAAAGAACTTTCATAGCTGACATCATAAACCACATCAACCGGTGCTGCGACTTCAAGTTCTGCCTCTGTTAATTCTTCCCTCCCTTGTTCCCTTGCTGCAGCTTGTCTTTGCTGGGCGTAAGTTTGATAGGCAGCAGTTCGACGAGTTGTTCTATCACCGTCTGATTTACAAGCTGTTTGTTGTGTGCGACCCATATTGGAAAGAAACTGAAACGTCAACGAAAAGAAAAGAAGAAATTCAAAGGTAATTTATATAGGTTTCGTTTGCTGGTTTTATCCCACTTCATGACATCTATTATTGCGACATGTTTCAATTATTTTCTCAGCGATAACAGAATTAGTAACGCAGAACTCTAATGAGTAAGAGTTTCGACATCTGAATTGCGACAACGTAGCAATCCTTCTGAAATTATGACCATCAGGGGTTAGGTTGGGGTGTGGGTGCAGGTAACCGCACGAATGACACCCACACCTACACCCCATAATGTTCTGTTGGCCCGGTTACAAACAAACAAACAATCATTTATTTCGTAAGACCCTCGTTTCAGTCGAGGAAAAAACAGATTTTGTTTCCAACATCAATAAAACGATGCTCTTCGCCAGCAACCACACTCAGATCGATAGTTTACACTGCGTCAGGTTTTGTGATACTCATATCTGATCTTTGAGGAATTTGACTGAGTCCTTTTTAAATCGTTTGCAAATCTGTCTCTGGTCACCTGGAAATTGATCTCGTAATTGAAATCGGTTCATGATCGTAGAATCATTTAATATCTCAATCGCTTACCCTCACACCCACACCCAAAGAAAAATTATGTGTTTACTCAAGGACTCTTATGAAACCGCTTGTACATTTGAGGGAAAAAGCCCATGAAGCAGTCGACAAATGACGCACTATGTTTATTGTCAGCAGTGGGTTTTTTCTCGTTCGCAATAAAAACCAAGAGAGTCAATCATCAATAAAAACTATACTCGATCAACATTAGTTGATAACGGGATTGCGGCACGTGGGTGTTACAGTAACCAGCACGTTTTTGAGACATTTCCCAGCAAAAAAAACAAGAAAGATAATGAAACTCATTTGGAAGGTAGAAAAATCTTCACTACCTTTGCCCACCGGCTTCTGAAGAGATTTCAATGTGAACTGGAATTGAGCTCTACGACCAACAATAACATAATTTAATTGTGTTTTTTGCTGAAGTTTCTAGACATCTAGGTTGTGGCACGATTCTTCAATTCTCTTTTTCGTTCTGACATTGTTTTCAGCGATGAAGAAAGCACCATCTTTCCAAAGGAAAAAACCTTCTCGATTCCATCCGAGCATTCAAGACTTCTGAAACGTGAATGACTCAAAATGACTACGATCATATAAACAGGTAGAGCCTCTGTGAGTGGCTTAAAAATATTCGCATTCAATATGAACTTGTCTACAAACTAAAAACAGGTCTTCGATGGAGCACGGGCGATTGTTTCCTATTTTCTATCTGAAATTATCTGCATGGATGGAGAATTGTAGATCAGCCTGTCGTTGCCAACCTCGACGAGAATCGATCATCGAATCATTCTCTCACTGTACTGCGAATGCACATAAGATGATCGATGAAGTACTAATCTCGATTAGGAGATCAGTTGAGGACGGTTAAAAAACAAGAATGATTGGATGATCTTCGCTAGTCATGTGGTTAATCAATTTGCAGTGAGAAGTTTTCGCTTTGTAGAGGTACGGTCGAAGAGAAGTATCTCGTCGAGCTGAATGTTCTCTCCAATTGAGTTTCATTCCTTTTTTGTGTGACCAAATATCTCATAGTGTTTGTACTCACATTTAGAGAGATCGAACTATCAGAGCCCTTTCAATTCAACAGATCTCAGCACACCTCGAATGCCAATCAGCTCCAAGTTTTGTGTCTATGGATGCTCACACGAATTCCTTGTGCATAGTATCGAAGAACATTTTCAAAAGCTGATCTCTATGCAGCTCACACCAGTCTGATTCGTATAGCTGGTGTTCTCAAACAGAACATGTCGATCGGTCTCCAGATGAATAGCTAAAAATCAAGATTGCTCCATGATGTTGAACAGCGCCAGTCTGCTACTGTACCGATTGATATCAATCAGATGGAAATAAATATTGTTCGTGGAAAATCCTCGTTTTTGAAATTCAGTAAGTGCAAGGTCGGACGCATTACCACTTTTATCACATGCGTTCGATAATGTCCAGAACTTGTGCCCAACGTCGTTTTCTGTTGATAGTAATAATCAAACTCGCCATCCAACCGGCATTTTTCTATGAATTTTCTCAAGCAGCTCGATATGGGTCGCATTAGCAGTGAAAAATGGGTCCGATGCAACCTTTTTCCATTACGGGATTGTCCTACATTTTACGGAAAATATAAACCGCATCATCTGCTCTGCGAGAGCTGTTTACGAAACAACGCATGATGCTTCTTCCCTTCACGACGGAAAACGTGCATTTCTCATTCGGAACATGAATTCAAATGAGAAAATACACTAGCGACGCAAGTTCTCTCCTAGAAAATTTCTTTTCCCATTATATCTTGATGAAGAGGGTATCGGTGCGGAGACTTGATCAGAAAGAAACAAGAGACAAATAAGCGCATGTACTGCCTCCTTTGGCCGCAGATAGATAGTTGGTATCCGCCCTCACCCTCTCACAGGGTGACGAAAAGGTCTTTGACAGCACAAGACAACTAGTGTTCGACATGTCTTTCAAAAGAATCTCTCTAAATTCGATGCGACTTGAAAGCAGTCTCATTTACTACTACCTACTTTGAAATGAAGTTTGCTGAGCATCACCATACAGTTATCCTCCTTGGATAATCTTGACTGAAAAAGTCAAGGACGTCCTTTTTTTAGAGAAAGAGTCATCGAATCCATTGAACATTGCTACTTGTTCTTTACTTCTTAGAATTATACGAAGGATTTATTTGATTGTTATAAGATTATTTTGATTTGAGTGAACGTCCTGATGCAGATGTATTTATTCTAAACTCTCCTGATGATGAACCCTCAAGCAAGGTTGGAAACGCTCGCTGTAACTAGCTTAGAATAATCTGGTGACCTCACCTACCCCCTCCTTCAAGCAACAGATTTCGTAGCACCCGCACCATGGTTTATCCTCACCACTGATCCACGAGACAGAGAATCACGGGACACCAGAGATCGTCAGCTTAACACTGCTTGTAAGGCAAAACATACCAGTGGTGTCTTGCGGTCAACGACGATCAGTATTCAATCATTCATCATAGAGCGAGCATGAAAACACGTGAAAGAGAGACAGCGAGAATAACTGGAGCTCGTCCGAAGTGTATTTCGTAGTCTTATTGCTCTTCCGTAGTATATATGAGAATTTTTACAAGGACACTGCTGATTTTCGAGAGAATTCTTCGATTATGAACAACACAACACTCATACGACCTGTTAGATAGTAAGCCTACTACTCAGAGTTCCTCTCTTCTGTTGATTTCTATAGCCTTTGTCTCGATGGTATATATTTGTGACACTCTGAAGGACAGAGAGAGAATAAAGAGGACCGTTGTGATATGACGAACAACGAGCATTTAGGTCTTCTGTAAAGAGTAACACGTCTTCCTTCTGTACTTGTTCAACAGTCTTCTGCAGATCATCATAGAACTTGTCTGAATCGTCCGTCATGTTCTTGGATGCTGGATTCATCGGAGCATAGACTGCAATCAAGGTAACATTTATCGGTGAGCAATATATTATGAGTCTAAGAATTCTCTCGGACACAGGTTACCATTCAAAGGCTGAGTTCTTCTATGCGGTACTCGCTGTTCTGTTCAAACAGACGGCTACGCTCCCATGTAAAAAAAATAGTATTGAAAAGGAACTCATAAGTACTTTTGGTGAAAAAAAGTGATAAAAAGTAACTATTTTAGCATTTTTTCACTTTTTTCTAGTACTTATTGACACTTATTATACTTTTGAAAGTACTTTAAAGTATTAATTTGATTCATAGTACTATATATTGATTTTTTCCGCCTTCAAAAAAGTACTTTAAAGTACTTGTTGCTATCGTTGAATGATTTGGATGCTGGTAAACTTTTTAAAAAGTACTTATAAATAATATCTTTTAACAAAGTAAATAATAATAATATTATTTTGCTGCTATGACCTGGCTTTGTGCATATCTACGGTTAGCCAAGGTAACTTTTAGTAATTTTTATCATTTAGAAGTACAAAATAGTAATTTCTAAGGCACGAGTTTTATCATACTGTTCTTAAAGTTTATAAAAGTATTTATTTAAACTTTCATTTGATTTTAAAGTAGCAAAATGTAGTTTCAATAATTTGAAAATATTTAATATTACTTTCTTTAAATAACGACTAATTTTCGTCGACTTTGAAACGCTTTCACAAATTTCGCTATGTTGAAGAATATGTTCATAGGATAATAGAAATATACCTTGTCAAGGACTAGGCATAGGTCTTCAAATTTTGATAAACTCTGTAGTATTATGAGGTAGATTTTAGACTGAGTATACATATTGAACATTCTTTTGTGTGTTACAGCATCTAAAAAGTAACAAAGTCATGTTTCAATATTGAAAAATAGAAATATTGTTTCTGTGTAAGAAAGTTTATTGAAAGGTTTTTTCATGCATTTTCCCTCCGAAATCAAATACTTGAATTTTCGGTCCATATTTCATTCAATCCACCGAACCAGTATGTTCGTTTTTGCTGTTACTTAACCAATATAATCACAATCACTAGTAACACTGCTCTATGTTCAAAATCCAAAGCCCATATTGAATCTTTATTGTTTAATATTAATGGCAAAATATATTTATCGAATTTTGAAAACACATCGTCTTCATGTTTTAATAACTTTAGGCATGTTGAAATAATTCTATAGTAGACAACTACGTGACATACCACATCTGTAATTTATAGAGAAATGAATACTGCTTTGTGGCTTTAAAAAAATAGAGACACAGCTTGCATGGTTTCTAACGTTATCATTAACACTTTTCGAGTGATTCAATTATATTGATTCTTGCACTCACCGAACGGTACTACATATTAGTAAAATATAAAATATAAGCAATAATTTGACTTTTTTTAAAAACAAGATTCAATACTGAGTATATCTGTTTAATTTTTTTATGCTCAACGAGTGTGAAATTCGTAATAAAGGTTTGAATAAGAATGCGAATCGCACTGAACATCTATCATAAATAAAAAGAAATATTTCTATTTTTAGTAAATGAATAGACAACTAGAAATCACGGAGAGCCTTATATTATAAGCAATGAAGATTATTTCAGTCGTATTCGATCACCCATTATATTTCCCACCAGAGGTGTCCACAGGGCAGGACAGGGTTATACCTTCACGCCCTGCAAATTTTGCATATACTTTAGCTCGAAAATAACAGCAATTTTATTCTTCTCGGGAACGTGAAAGAAACTAAAACTATCCAGATGGTGCTATAGAATGGTAAATAGATTGTTATATTTGTGTTTGTATGATGACTGTATANTTAAATATATCTCACCTTGTCCAAACGTCAGGCTGTGATATTTTTACAAATTGTTTTGCAATTATCTCGAAAGGTATAAGAGCTAATAAGGTCGCTCAAACGTCATTTGATGCACCTTATCATAATCTATTAATGTTGAAAGAATGGCCTAGTTCGGCTGAATTCTCGCGCTTCTAGAAAGGTTTTATCATTGCGTAACACTGACAAAAAAGGACCCTTCTTTCTAGGTCTGCTTATTAAGCTCTAATTTTTTGCCAAATCATTTCTTCAAATGAAATGCTTATGGTACCGTTTTGTAGAGAATTAAATGGGCTTTCAAGCAGTAAAAAGTATTTTTTCTAAACTATTTTCGCTCAGATTAAAAATGCAAAAACCAAATGTAACGCTGCGACACGTTTTTTTGTCGACCGAATTTGAAGCACTTAACATGCTTAAAAATATTCAATGTTTATATGTTGATCACTGCCCTGCATATCTTTCTGTAAAAAAATCTAGTTGCTACATACAAAATACGAGCTCAATAATTGTATAGTAAGTTAGAAACTGTACAATCGCTCAGAAGTTGTCCTGTAGAATGGGAGTAAACAATTAACAGGCTACTTTGTAAAGAGTCAAATTCTGCATCGAATGGTATATTTATTAGAGATCCCTGTGCCTTCTTGATATTAATAACGAATGAGTACCATAACGATGGAACTAACTTTATCATTGAAGAAAGAGGGGTATATACCGTATAGGGGAATATGTGTCAGGGAATGAGTATACAAACGTCGATGAGTCAAGGAATAAACATATGACTGTAACAATATTACTCTGCATTTTCGTTTTAAATTTCTT
This sequence comes from Rotaria magnacalcarata, assembly GCA_900239745.1. Taxonomy (NCBI): domain Eukaryota; kingdom Metazoa; phylum Rotifera; class Eurotatoria; order Philodinida; family Philodinidae; genus Rotaria; species Rotaria magnacalcarata. The sequence goes on from OENM01002632.1 coordinate 13,834, forward strand.
GGTTACAAAATTGAAAATACAATTTATGAAAACATTAAAACTTAATTTTCGATGCCAAAACCCAATTTTTTTAAGAAAAAAAGTCCAAATTCACAACCNTTGAAACTACTTACATTATGTAGCTTCCGATGAGTTATGAATACGCTAAAAATATTTTGGGCGGATAGATTATTGTGACTAAACTAGGTCATTTCTAAGGTATGAACTTTTTTGAGTGCCTGGGGTCCTCCTTAGGGACACTAAAAAAATTGATGTTCGAATTTCGACTTGAAACTTTTCATAGAAAGACTCGCTAAGGAGAACAGTTTCTTGTGAACGTTTCAGACCTTTCTACAATTCCTATCATTAGACACGGATATTGTGAAATTTTTATTGTACATCTTGCAAATGAAGTAGCAGATTTAATGAAACAAATAAATTCAATGATCAAAAGCATTCCAGAAACACTACTCTCGTTGAGATGTATTGCTACATAAAATCTCAAGTTAAAATTCGAAAATCAATTTTCGAATGTTCCTGAAGAGGGCTACAGCAATAATTAAAAAATACAATAAAAATAGCCTATTTTCATAACAATAAGCTATCCGCTCAAAATATTTTTAGCGTATTCATAACTCCTTGGGAGCTACATAATATAAGTAGTTTCAACGCAAAAGCGATTGAACACTTGGTGGCCCTCCCTCGTGAGATCTGTTTATATCGAAACAAAACATTTTAAAAACTTGATCAGCGAAGTAGCGGGTTACGTGGACAAGCCGATCTACTGATGGATCATCAGTGATGATGCAATATCATCATATACACTTTTTCAATTAGGGCTAATTTATTATTTGCTGATCATTTATCTATTTGGTGAACTATTTTTCAAATAAAAAAGAATTACTTAAACTTGAATTTAAATATGAAAAAAATTCTTCTCAATTAGCAGGGCAGGGCGAGTTACGATAAAAAGCAGGGCAGGGCAATAAAATTGGCCCTGTGGGCACCTCTGTTAAATACTACCTATTAATCAAATCACCCGTATAACAGCTGCCTGCCGTCGCGATTGTGAAATGAGCTGTGAGCGTTGTAACAAAACGACTTAGTTATCATTTCAAATAATAGTAATATTTAGTACTTTGTACGGTTAATAGCAAGCAAGAGGAAAGTCGTTTCTAATAATAGTAATATTAAGAACTTTGTATGCTAAAAAGCTGCGCAAAAGAAAAAGGTACTTATAAGTACTTTTATGTAAAAGTACTTATAATCGTAATTGCAACTTTTTTCTAGAATCAATTTATAAGGCAGTTTTAACTGCTATATAAACAAGCAGATTTGGTTCATTGGTACCTATACCTGCTTTCGAATTTGTAGAAGTTGAAAAAAGTGAAGATTTAACTATAAATGTTCGAATCTGGGCTGTGGCATCAAAAATAGTGAATACGAAAATAAAAAGTACTATAAAAAAGTATGCATGAAAATCACTAATGTGGCAAGTAATAAAGTCAAATATAGCAAAATACTAAAAAGTACTATATGAAGAGTAGTAATTAGTTCAGTATTCCTGATATCGTAAGTAATAGAAAATACTTTAGAAAAAGTAATAAGAAGTACTATAGTAGACCCAGTATTAGCACATGTCAAAGTATAGAAAGTATAGAGAAAGCAATATGTGAAAAATAATAAAAAGTACTATGAAAAACGAGTCTATGGGGTATTCCATTTCAAACTGAATTCAAAAAAGAAAAAAATACCTGTACTTCCGAAAGACTGGGGGTTTAGGGGATCCCAGAAAAACAGTGAAGAATTCGAACCAGACACCGCTGAACAAAC
>OENM01002633.1:2878-15642 GCA_900239745.1 Rotaria magnacalcarata
TTGAAAATTGTTTCATTAGGAAGAGCACATTTAATTACGCATCCAGTAAGAAAATCTTTCTGGTACACCTCGAAAAAATACACTTCATAAGACTGAGAAAAGCAGTACTGTATCATTTAACACAATATCAATCATTTGTTTTTTGTCAAATGGTATTGATTTTTTTGATTACCAGAATAAATTATGATTATTTTAATGGCAATCAACTTTTCCCTACTTTCTTGGTGACGATAAAAATTTATATTTACTTTTGATAAAAAAAGAAATATTTTTCATACGCATATATGTTCTTGAAGAACATTGATGGCTTGGAAAGTTGATCCTCATCCGTTGATGTTAAAAATATAATTTAGAGTGCTTCGAATTTTAATTAAAATACACTTCCAACACGAATCATTTTTTCTCACACCGCTAACTAAAAATAAAAAGCACCTTAAAATTATTTTTATGCTAAAAAATATGATTCTCTGCCTAATTTTACTTGTACAACATTTGATGTCCTTTCGTAATCTGTACTCTGATAGAATTTCTCTCATCGACGTGTTGAACACGAGTACTCACAATGGGATATAGTTTCGACGTTCTTGGAATCTGGTAATTGTCAAGAAACTTGACATTGTGAAAGAACAAATAAAAGACATACATTTCAAATTTTCAATCACTTACTGTATCTATCGTATATTTTCAAATTCTGTAATTGCATTATTTTTATTCGTATGTATATTAATTTTTGATAGAGTACGATCTGATGCTTTATTTCATATTAATTATGAATTTAATCGATAAATATTTTCATGCTAATCACATTCCTACAAGCTGACCATCGCTATTAGATTCTACCTTAGGTATGATTTGATTTGTTATTTTTGTCGTCGAGCAGTAATATCATAGTATGAACTATCGTAGAATAAGAACTTCAGTGTGTGCATGTGAAAAATATAATTGCCAATTTATACTCAAAGCTATGTAGATATGATAAGGGTGTATTTCTTTTAAATGTATACTTGACGTTCTTTTTTTTTGTGTTCAAGTGTCAAGTACAAGTTTATTTGCCTATTCTAGTGAAAACGTACGTGTAATTAAAAGAAAGACAGACGAAAAATGTAAGTCTAAAAAATTTATTGAACTGATTCACTCTTAGATTGTCAGTGTACTGTGAATTCATTTACTGGATTAATTGGTTCCATTAATTTGGCTAAAGAGTTCTTCAAATTTTATCAAAAGAATCTTATCAACGTCTACGCCCATCTACAACACTACTAAAAAGATGTCACTTGTAAAATGCTTTTTGCTGGTAATTCAAGGTTGTCTAGGAAAATATTTTACTAATGGTCATTCGAACGACAATTTTGATCGATTGCCGAATCTTGTCGGTTGCTAAAAAATGGCATCACGAGCTGTTTCAAAACCAGCACGCTCAACAGCGAAATCAACTGTTAAAACACCCGGCAAAGATCAAATAAAAGGTGATAAACTACCAACAAACGTCTTAGAAATTGTACCCGGCAAATTTAATGAAACCGATTGGCTATTATTATTAGAAAATGATGAGACAGAAGATTTTGTTGCCGATGTATTCGATAGTATATGGACAGATACATCGAAACAAATTCAACAAATATATATCGATCGACAATTGTTACCGTTTACAATGATGATGACAGAAAATGCTTTGTCAAGTGTTATTCAAGTAATAAAAAATAGTAACAAGACAAAATATTTTAAAATCTTTCTCTTTTGTTTCTTATTATAGTGGGCATTTTTACAAAGAGATGAACCAAAACCAATCGATAGTGATTTTTGGACTGGAGATGAAGGTGAAAGACATAAAAGCAACTAATTGTATTTTTATTATCTGCTTTCTTTCTTTTTTTTTTTGTTTTTGAAGAACCTATTCCATGTTCGATGGATAATTGGGGTGAAGGTGTTGTACCGGCTTGCCGAGAAGAACGTCCACAAAGGTTTATTTTTAATCAATTTTCAACATGCATAATAATGTCCTTGATTTAGTATTGAAGAATTGCCACTACCTGATGTTGAACGTCCAGCTTCGGTTCCAATAAATATTCAAACATCGCAACATTTCGATCTAGCCCAACGTCCTTCTCGAAGTTCATCCGTTAATAGTTCAATTCATTCTATGACTCAAACAAAACAACGTTCTCGAACAGAGAGTAATCATCGTCCGAATACTAATGAACAATCCGCCAGTGATAATGATGATGATCAAGCATTGGCTCGCAAGGAATCTCTAATCAAAAAAGGTATCAGTCAATTATCTGTTGCACAAAAACCTTACAATCATGATATACTTGTAATTCAAAATCAACCAACGAAAGTTAGTCATAGAAGACGAAAAGAAAAACAATGATTTTTATTGATTATTTTTGTTTCTTTTAGTTAGAACCCTTATCTGGTCTATTCTATTCAGTACAACTTCAAACAAGCAGTTCGTCAGCGAATTTCACAACAGCAACAACGCCTGTATCAAAGACTCGACGTTTAATTGCACCAAAAGTATCATCACAAATTGGTTCTGATGCATTTGCATCGACCACAAATATAACAGAAACAACAACCACAAAAAGTTTGAAAAAAATGGAATCGAAATTGTTCGTCGATCAACATATTGAAGAAGTTATTGCTAAAGCACCAATTGCTGCTCATTCAATGCTGAAAGTATTATTTCCAAAGCTACCGCTTTATTGAGCATACTTTTCTTATGTAATAAATTTAGAGTATTCTTAATCGGCCGCCTGGTTATCGAGAACTCGAGCTCGATGATTATGGAAATGTAATTTCTATGACTAAGCTTGATCCAGATAAACTTACACGCAGAAGGTTCGATTGAACCCAAGGACTTTTTTCTTTCATTACAGTTCTAAATTATTTATTTAGCATTCAAGTAAATTGTGATATTGTTAAGCCAAGAAAAGCTGCCATTGAACCGCGACCACCTCCTAAGAAACCATCACAAATGAAAATTTCTCAATTTGAGCCGAAATTTACTCATGTTAAACTTGGTTTGTTTAGTTTTTGATTATTCCTTTTTTCGTTTATAAATATCTGATGAAAAGTTATTTTGCTTTTCAGTACTTCCCGAACAGTCGAGTGAAGTTGGTGATCTCATTCAACCAATGCCTGGTGTATTATACGAAGATTCTAGATTGAAAAAGGGTGATCCACGACGATATCAAGTAATTGACTCACATTATTGGTTTATTGTTTTTGTTTATCTTGATGTACATTTTTATAGAATGGAATGTCAAGATATACGAATTTTTACGATGACAGCCGTCCTTTGAAACCAATTGCACGACGAGGTGATCTTGCTATACTTCAAGCAGCGAGTGATTTCTTACGTAAATCAAAAGATCATAACGATGATAATGAACACGACTCACAAATTCCTAAATTACATCGACTTGCTCGAATACCACCAATTATGTCTGGATCGAGTACATCATCGGCATAACTCTTTTCTTTCTTTTCCCTTTTTTTTCAAACAGAGTGTTTTATTTTTCTATAAACTAAGTATACATAGGATTCTTTTCTTTTTTAAATTTCTACGATGAAAAGCATAAAAATATCATACATAATTTTGAAAATATATTAATCATTTGCTTAAAGTTCCAAGACTCAACAGTTATGGATAATGAAAAGAACATATAGATAAATATGCATGCAATGCAATCGCTATAAATGATGATTAGTATCATTTTCCTCACGTCATATGTATGCTTTGCCTCATTTTTCTCTTCCGTAATTTTCCTTTTTTTTACCGAACTACTTTTTCTTTATGAAGAATGATGATGATGATGATGATGATGATAGTTGTATTACGTGTGCGCGTCAGTCACTTGAAACCCAAATGGCAACATTCTTCTACTCTTTCTGGTCGTTGCTGTATAATACATAAATGTTTCCTTCAAAAGTCACCCGAACCATCCATCCTTCCCTCCCTTTTTAGCCATCTTTTCTGTATCCATTCTTAACGTCGCCATATCCGAGCGGCTGCCGCTGCTCATGGGTGATGTCAATCATCGTTGTGCATATAAGACGAAGAGACACGTACATAGTACATCGCGCTCGAACGGAAAAGAAAGAGAAGACGCCCAATAATGGAAGACTATTACTAGTACTACTGTTGTTGTTGCTGCTGCTTTTTTTCAATATACTGACGCTATGACACACACAAACACGCATCTCGAGTAATGCATGTACATCTCACACTTTTTATCTTCTTCCTTTTCTCTCTCTTACTCGTACATGTCTGTTATCTCTGCTTGATGGTATTTATTGTCGACGGGTGATGACGAGAAAAGAGCGAGGCGAAGATGTTTATGGATGCATGCTCCATCAAACCTTGAATGGTGAAAGCAGTTAGAAGAGTAATCCAATCAACTGTACTAAAAAAAAAGAAAAAAAAGAGTAAAGAGGACGATGTGACAGCGATGGCAATCTCTATATCACATGAAGAGTTAAATAAATTAATGCTATGGATAAATGACGTCGATATTTAACTAAAAAGATGCTTTTGGTATAGAGTTTGTTTTGTTTTTGTTCGTAACTGAATTTTACTATAGTTTATTATAGCATGTTGAGTGATATGAAATTTATTTGTTTCTTTTTAATACAAAGAGATTCATTTTGAAACAGAGACTCTATGCGATAGTGCATTGAATATCCATATAGAAATCACATATGTAAATATAGATACGAAGAATCAAGCATGTGACTTTGTCTGCATCCACTCATCCATCCATTCATTCATTTATTTTTATTTCATAAGACAAAGAGAAATTCTTGTTGATGATTTAACCATCATTCATAAATCAATTATGCATTATGCACACTGTGTTGGCTCCTGTTGATAACGATAAGAAGAAGAAGAAGAAGAAGAAAAAGCGAGAGGTGATCTTGATCGCCGCTCTCATCATCATCACCATAATCATCGATGGAATTACTGCTGTGAAAAAGAAAAAAAACATTTTTTTCTTGATTGCACCCTTTTGCCATGTCATCTTCTTGTATTCTATCAGACGAACGAATGTCAATCTATCAAAAAATGTTGATCGACTTGAATGTTTGTCAACTCATTTCAGAGAACGCCTGGTTTGCACGCACATATACACATACAGATTGAGAAAGAAGTAATCTTCCGATGGATGCGCGCATACATATACATCAACGATCGTTTTTATGTGCGAGTGACGAAAGTTAGTGCAGTGATGTAATGATACACATAAAGAAGAGAATTGTGTGAGAGGCATAAGCAGAGAGAAAGAAAGAAAGGCAGAAGAAGAAAGATGGGAATTGTACAAACGACAACTAGTATCAGCAAGAGGAAAAAATCCAAGATTATGCCAGTCACTCTAAAAGAAAGAGAAAGAGATCAGAAAAAATATCTTGTTGTTGTTGTTGTTGTTGTTCTCATCATCACGCTAAAGATCGAGCGCGCGCGTAGTCGTCGCTTTTGCTTGATATTCGATAGGGAAAATGTATCATCCTGAAGCTTTTCTATTCTACTAGCATCGTCGGTAGTAGAGTAGCAGCAGCATGAATATAACGATAATGGCGACAATTATCAGCACCATCACGTGCTGGTGAATAAAAAAAGATCAGAGCGCAATAAAAAAACAAACAAACAAAATAAAAAGGTCCTGGCTATTTATTTTTTATAAATTGAACTAATCAAGCTTCTTGAAATATGCATACATTCGGTGTAACAACAAGCCGGTGTTCCTTATGCTATGCTCTTTTATATACAAATACAACTAGTTCTACAATTGGTTATTCATCATCAAATAGACGGCATGGTAATCGTTGTTCGATCGCATCGATCGAGCGGCTAATTTCATCATCGAAAACATTTCAAAAATTATGGCTTAAAAATCATAATGAAACAATTAATAATCGTGCAATATGTTTTCGATGTTGTGAAACAATACGACAAATCGAACAAATTAAAGATCATATTGAAAAACTTAATAATGAACAGAAAATACTTATGAATAAAATTGAACATAGTCTATATAAACGTGCACTTATTTTGCAAGGACAAAAACAGCAACAAAATGATTTTATTCCGTTTTCTTTTAATCATAGAGTACGTCAATAGTTTTGTTTTTTTCGTATTTGTCTTCTTAATAACAATTTTTTCTTTAGCAAATCCCAGTAAATGATGATGACGATGATACTGAAGAAGGTGAGGAAAAACCTCGAACGATACCTTCAATGAACGGTCATGGACGTTCATCATCTATAGTGATGTCGACAATGACATTAGTAGGTGCTAAACGACGTAAATCTAAAATAGCACATAGAATTAATATTGAAGATAAAGTAAAAGCAAAATAACACCACTGTTCTTTTTCTTCATTCTATAAAAATCTTCTTTTTCTTTTTGTTCTAGCCTTCATTGCTCAATCACACTGGACAATCAAGTAATCAAAAATATGAATAAATTCATTGATGCATAACTTTGTATCTTTTTTCTTCTTCTTTTAAGATTCTCCAATAGTTCATTCGACTGAAAAACTTTCCCCGAAAATTTTATTTAATTCTCAGTCATCTAAACATCATCGAACAGGTATATTTTCAACTGGTATAAATGGTCATCATAACGATTTCAATAATCTACCATTTGGCTCAGCATATAAATCTTTAGCTTTACAAACTGCATCCTCATCATTGGCAACGACTCCACCATTTATTGATCCAACAACAGGAGCGTTAATTGCCATTGTTTCAAATCCACATCATGCCGCTTTACTTGCTCAACAACATCAACAAATGTTTAAATCATCCTCGATTTCTCCAACATCAACAAACGCAATCGATGAACATGAAATTATACCTCCTAAACAACTAAATCAAAAGAAATTTCCTTGTCTTTTATGTGGACGTGATTTTTCAAACAAATCCAATTTAAATCGTCATCATAGTATTGTTCATGTAGCTATAAGAAATTTCGAGTGTGCTCGTTGCCCAAAAAAATTCAAATTAAGACAAGGACTTAAAACGCATATGCAACGATGCCATGGTGTTAACACGGATGAACCCACATTTGTTTTACAAAAACATCATATTCATCACCACCACCATTAATTTTTTTATTGCTCAATTGATATAGATAGCATAAACAAAACAAAACGTGTTACTGCTTTCTTTTACATAGATTTCGTTGAGTTTTGTTTTTCGAGTTCTTTTTTGTTAATTAACTATACGATATGAAGCCAATGAATTTTACTCTAGTTTTTATCTAATAAATGCGAACGATAAAATATTTTTAGTGAACATTTAACAAATATGTAAAACTGCAAGAGCATAGCAATTCAAAACTGTTTCTTAGGAAGAAACATGATTAAATTATGTACGCGACTATTCTGTAAGCTATCTACCATAGTAGGAACAGAATATCTTTGATGGTAGGTAGATCAAGTGAATCCTATAGTATTTTGTTTTCACCATAATGTATGCAAGTACGAAGTTTCTCTGTATGAGAGAAAAATTTTAAAATATTATTTAGAGATATTATTATGTACTGACAAGAGAAACAATAGTACTATATGGCAAGGATAGAACTAGACATTTTATGTTTGTGTATTAATTATTATTCAACCTGTCATATACGTATGTAGGTTTTTTTTTGGATTCCTTTTATATTACTGATTGAAAAATCTTTGTGCTTTCGATAGTTCACCTAGATTCTACAGAATCTTCTTATAAGTTCTTAAACAGAATATTACAGAAAAACGTCTGTGATTATATTTACATGATTGTATAGCATTTTGATGAGTTGTTTACAAAAACAAGACTCCTCAGCAACTATTCTACTTGTTGAATTGATCTTTCCACTACAAAAAAATTCTATTCTTCTCATCAAATAATGAGGATGGGCTCAATCGTATTGGTATAGTTCTGAAATTGTGAAAGCTAATCAAAATTTTTCTATTCTTCTGTTTATGGAAAGAGAAAAACCGTTTTAAAAAACTGATCAATAAGAAAAACTCTATAAAAATTAGAGATCTCAGAAGAAGAATTCTATTACTGTTGTGAGTAACTTTCGATGTAACTAGCTGATAAAAATGATAAATTTTCCATTGACAAAAAAAGATTTGAAATGTCTCAATAGCCGGATGATGAACGAATTTAAACTTGCTAGTTTTCTTTATCATCAAGTAATAAACAAACGGACTGGAGCAAAATAATTATGATGTAGATATTATTTATAATATGTGTTAGTCAGCTTTAGTTGTATATCGAAGAAATCAGTAGTTCCAGTTAAAGTGTAGCTCAAGTACGGTCCCATTCACCATGAGATCATTTTGAATAGTTTCGCCAAAAAGAAAGTTCCCTTTTTGATAGTATGCAATTTATAAAAAATACTTGTTTGGCATAGTCATAGTACAAGAAGTGAATTTACTCGAGAATTCAATGTGTCGACGAAAACAAACACTTTTTATTCGTCTGAAATTTTTACTATATTAAAGTTGCCATGCGAATTCTTCATCAGTAATATTTCATATGAAAATGAATATATATCGCTATTGAGCTTTCAAGTATGTCTCAAGCTACGCTAAAACTTCGCTAAAAACGGATATGAAAACACGAATCTACGATGAAGAATTCTCTGAATGCACACGGAGGCGCGATATGAACTAGAAAAAAGAGTCTAGAATCTATTGTTTGTTATGATTCTATCTCGATTGAATTAGTGATTTAAAGGCGTGCAGAGTAAATGGTGAATTAAGCGTTTTTTTGTAAATTTAAAAAAGGATTCATAATACAAAATTAAAACTATTTATGATGAACATTTATCGGTTAGGATTTCTTTATAGATTTTCACTCCGAACATTCCCAAACTTTGTTTAATGTTTAAATCTTGATAATTTTGATTTATTTTTCAACTTCTCTGAAAATTTTATAAAACAACTATTATAAAACGAGAGAGAAATATTAATTATGTACAATACGTTATTTATCTATCTTGAAAACAATATTATGAAATTAATTACACGAAATAGTCACATAAACAAAAGTTTTCAGGATATGATTTTCTAAAGATAATGAGAATAAATAGTATCTTATAATGAATAAATAGCACCTCCATTAGTCGAACTTTCTTTTTGCAAGCACATGTAATACTTGAGTACATTTAGCAAGAAAGTCAAAAACTGTGGACACATCTTGACGCAAGACATGAAGTCTTTTTTCACGCTTGAAATTCCTATTCAAGTGTTTGCGTTTCTTGCTCAAGCAGCTGAATTACGCTTGTGCAACGGAAATATGTCATTTTTTTTCCATATTTCAGTCATTCACTTTTCAGATGCCACTAACCGTCAACTACTTAAAGTTGACAATGCATATTATATATACGACTGGCTGGTTAAAATCAATAGAAAGAAGTTATCTAAATTATTAGACGAGAGACTATGTTGTTTGGTCAGAAAGAAATCTAAAAATGAACAATATAAATTTCCGCCGTGCTTGAAAAAACGTGTTTTCCATTCAGAGTTACATGAGCTTCGGCCCAAGGGATTTTCGACCTGAAAAATTAATTCTTTATCACAAAATTGACTTATTCTCACCCTCATTTTCGTGCCACATCGGGCCGAAATTCCGGGATCCCATTTAAATACTAACTATATTTAACAATTTCAGAAATCGAAATCATCATATTATCTAGGACAGAGAAGGTTCGAGTATTTAATTCTAACTAGTTGTTTCACAAATAATCTTATGATTTACATGAGTTCAGCGCATGAGTTGATTTATCTGACCGTATAACTCACGCAAGCGTTCAAGGACTTGCCTATGGAAAGAAAGTCATGTACTATGGACACACATTGAGGACAAGTCTTGTCAAGCACTTGAAAAAAAATACTCGACTAGGGGCTTAGACTTGAAACCTACGACGAAATTTCTCAAGAATTTTTTCCCTTATATACTTTTTTCTGTTCATTTAATAATTGTTTGTCGAAATCTTCTCAATTAATTTGATGATAATTTTAATATAACATATTGTAAATCAAACATTACTCAAAACAATAGAATGAATCATATCTTGAATACGATTTTATGTAAAAATTTGAAAACAACCCAGGTCGATTAGCTTGTGTCGTACTCGACCGTTTAACCATAATTTACCGCCGTTTGGCATGCACCATATTACGGTCGTTTTGAATCGTGCCATAAACGATCGGATACTGAAATATTCGACCAAATTATAGCCTTTAGTAACCGTTTACGACAGGGCAAAATGCGGCCGTAATACGGTGCATGCCAAAACGTCAAATTACGGCGATTTACGGTCGGAAATGTTACAAAACGGTAGTATACGTTGCCGTATACGCCCGTTTACGATCGTATCAGGTCGTCGTAATGTTCGACCTTGGAAGTAATGTGTTGTTTGTTTAAATATTTTATAAATCAAATTAGTTATTCTAGTAAGTAATATAACGACATCATAGATAAGGTTTTGACATATATCTTGAAATTAGATGCAATATATTACACTGTTAACTAAATGCCACTGAAAGGCTGAATCAGATCTGTACTCGGAATCGGTAGAATGAGAAATATATCAATGAATGAAATGTCATAGAATAAGTAGATGTCTGTACTGTACACAGTGTCGATGTTTATTTGGATTTTCCTGATATCAATATAACCGACCGAAATTGCATATAGTTCCATAAAACTAACGCAAATCTCTTTTTTTATCATTTTTTAACTAAGCAAAAACATTTTTGTTTCATGAATAACCTTTCTTGTTTGTATTATCACTTGCATTCATCTATGCTCAGGTGAATGAATCCGACAGTGAATCCTATTGGATCTCATGTGATCCGACAAGCAGACAAAATCCGATCAGATTCCTGGTCACGGACCTACTACTAACGGAGCCGATGTAAAAAAAACATTTTCTTAATCACCAATGAAATCATTTCTATCATTACATTGTTATGTTTTTCATTTTAAAAGCTTTGTAAAAGGATTAAAAGCTTTTTCATGAAACGAAATACAACAAAGAAGTATCATTTCGAGTCAGTTCATGCGGGCTTGATACAACGCAAATTATACTTGTGTCACCTGATTCACGTGAAGTGACACACATGTTAAGTGCTCAATGGTATTATCAAGGTATAGTACGGGTATCACGTGTAAGTGTAACGATTTCGTTGAAACAATACCAGCTGATGCAAAATATTCATTCAATTGACGTATATTTTGTTTTGACGTTTATGACAAATCGATTCAACTTAAGTACAGATACCTTTGACTTTTTTATGCCTTTGTTCATCTTTCATGTTCGGATTTTTCATTATAATATGTAGACTGAATCAAGATGATTCATTTCTTTAAAAGGTAAAATTTGTTAATCAAAATAACCAGAAACAATCAGAAATGTTTTTTCACCTTTAATTTACTCAAAAACATCAAGACAATAGTCGATATTAGTAAAAGTTTCGATGATAACAGCAATCTTTGGAAGTTGTTCTATTGAATTTTGCGTGTCTTTATTGAAAATCTAATTTACTTCAAAGTATGCGTACCAGCGCTTAAATTCCCGTTGGTGGGGCTAAGCCCCATATCTGGTCCACCCCTGGTTACGCCACTATTATCCACCTTATAAACCAAAATATCAACTAAAAAAAACTTTTCAGCGCAGCCCCGTTGGGGGCTAAAATGTGGAACTCATATATTTTGGGCGACTTAGACAACTGAAGGTATTTTCAGTTATTTTTATTCAACATTTTTAGTTAAATTATTCGTTTATTACTGGTATTTTATTTAAGAATAGAAATTAATTGTAATATTTTGAATATTTTAATCGATTTAACAAAATACTTCTATCAGAAACACCTAATAATTATAATTTGCTATATTTAAATACTTTCAATACGATTGAAATGACTAGTATTAATTCTGAGTAATTTAAGCGCGATATTTATTAGTTTACTTTTTTATTCTTATGATCAAGTATAATATGAACCAGACGCTAGTTCTATAATTATAAATAGCATGATAGTTCTACAAAATTGAAAAAACAATTAAAATATTCTTTTCTAATTTATTGAGTGTTTAATCGATAAAATTTTTATCACATACGTATTCAAATCCTTACGTTTAAACTACACCATTTAAATAGCAGATATGAATAATAAAAATTCCAAACAGTGTATAGTTTTTATTACCTTTTCAAAAGTTTGATGATAATTATGTACGTATATATATACATGACATATTTTCCTTAGAAACAATTTAAATAATGAATGAGGTTGATTATTAAATACGTTAACGACGGTTGAAATCAATTTCAAAAGTAAGATTTTATATCTAACATGAAAATTATATATTGATTATTCAGAAAAATGACTGAATAGGTAAAACTTAGAATTTCTTTCATTTAAATAACCTACGAATACTTTTGAAATTTTCTACGTAGAAAAAGCTACAGCTAAGTTAGAGTTCGATAATGCTTTTGAAGTTATTGGTATAAAATAATATTTTGAAGAAATATTTGATATTTTATTTTTTGATCTTGAAATAAAATAAATACGAAATAAATTCGATATTTAAATATTGTTCTACCATTAGTAAAAATAGTCGGAAACAATGTTTAATGTTTTTAATCTATGATAGATAATCCTTAATATATCTAATCATAGTAGACAGTGGTTGTTAATGAGTCTAATAGTAGCATACACTCGTTGCTAACGTCTGTAATAGTAAAAATATACCGTACAGTCGTAACT
>OENM01002634.1:0-15626 GCA_900239745.1 Rotaria magnacalcarata
GTTAAATAGTTCGAATGATGAAATGAGAAAAGTAAATATATTAGAAATAATCCTAGTGAATTTATTAATATTGATAATAGCGCGTTAGGAAGGCAAACTAAAGAATTTCTCAAACGTTGCTAATAACCCTAGTTAAAGTAATATTGGTTTTGAACTAGATGTACAAATTTCCGCCAGCTATTTTTTATATTTACTATCTTGACACATTAAGTTTTATTGAAGAGATCAAAGCTGATAGAATTAACACACCCAAATGACCTAGGCACAAACTTACTTTTACACTCTACTAAAAAGAATTAATGCTTTTACGACCTGAATCAGCACTCATGCCGACTGATACCAGTATGAATTTGTGTCATATGCTAATGACACGAGTCCGCAGTTGTGTCGAATATCTCATTGTGTCCATTTTTATTTTTATTTCCAAAATAAAACTCGAGTTTTTCGTCTGCTGTCGTTTAAAAATACTCACCACCAAAGAGCTAATATAATATAATAGAATGAAAGAAATCATTCCTGAATATTATGATCAATAGCCTAAGGGAGTAATTGCTCCTAAATGTGCTTCTACTAATATATTAAAAGGGTCTATATATTGATGGTGAAAATGAAATATACGGTGAAGTGCAAGAAAGACAATGCAATAAGGTTACAAGTAGCATCCATTTCAATTTTCCACTTTTGCTTTCCATTAAAGTTTTTAAAAGTATGATCACTGAGATAATTAGCAGCATATTAGAGCTGGCAAATGTTGATATAAACTTTTAAAAAAGTAGAACGAAGTTATCAACTGCACGTAGTATTGATAGAGAAACTGACATATAGTTTGATTAGAGATCAAAAAGCAGAAAAATGATACATGAATATTATTACCGAGAATAGTTTTAGAGCAAATCTACCCAGTCAGACAAGCGTTGAAGAAAACGACGTTTTTCCACCTTAAGAGCGCACATTTTGGTTCGTTAAAACGATTTTCCATGTAGAAAACGCGTTTCAACGCACAAAAATATGCGCTTTTAATGAGTAAAAAAATCATTTTTTCCAACGCTTGTCTGACTTGGTAAAACGTTTTTCAAATTCTATCAAGAAAATAAATACAAATATCACTTTTAAAATTAAAATGCTTCAGTTACATTATAATAAAACATCATCGAAAAGGTGTTGAGAGGCATAGAATAGAAAAATACGAAGTTTATGACAAAGGACAGGGGTGCATAAGTAATTAAAGCGGTCCATTTGTTTTTCATCATAGATAGTATCGAAAAAATACACAGAACGTCGCAGAAAAGCAAGCCATTCATTTTGATACTAAATTCACATAGCTTTAGTGAAATTGCATCTACATTCTTCCTAGCACGATAAGCACAAGTAGTCGACCTACATATGTTAGAAGAGATCGATGATAATTATTGAAAAAAATCTTTTACTTGAACATCGCAAAATATCTCATTAGATATAGTTTGAAAAATTCTACAAAATGGTACGATTTCTTAGTAAAAAAATGATGACCGTTATGTGATGAAAGGGGGAATATTGCAGATATACTATGAAAGTTATTAGCTTTCAATCATTAGTTGTCCATAGGAAAACGACCATACTTTTTTGCTTGAAAATGATTCATATCTCATTGACTAAAGCTTGAAAAACACTCGAAAATACTGTTACACTGTAAACTAGAAAATAAGTTATAGAGTATAATAAAAGATATTCTAGGAAAATCCATACGAATTCAACGATGAATTTCTACTTTCTTGAAAATACGATATTCTAAATGATAGGAATAAGAAATTCGATTTTTTAGTTGGAAAATCGAAAGGGAATTCGTATCGGCTTTTCTAGAAATTCGCATTTGATTTAGTGATTAGAGCATTTTCAAGAAATTTGAAATTCAATTTTTATTTTTATTCCATCATCAAGTTTATTTTATTTCACATTTGAAAAACATAATGTACAAAAATGAGCTAGAATCAGATACAAACACGAAATAGTCTGAAATATACAATGCGCAAAAACAAACAAAATGTTACAATCCGATAAAACAAAACATTTCGAAAACTACCGACAGTAAAAAATGAGAATAAGTTGATGTTAACGAGATCAGATGAAAAATATACACAAAAATAAGTTAAATACAATGAATTTAATTCCAGATATTTTACATGACATTCAATTACGTATAGAGTGATTATCGTCATAGTGCGCGATTATTCAGTTTATGTTCATTTAAAAATCGTTTTGCAACTAATGATAAGGAAAATGATCGTTTTTTTGAATGATAAACCATTTAGGACTTCTAATGTTGCTCGTACTTTTGCTGGATATTCTATATTGAATATTTCATACTATCCAATTAAAATAGATATTGCTTCAGCTTGTGAATTCGTTGTAATAATTGTGTTGTATTCAATAACAATAGAATAATTTTTAATATTTTTCGCTGTTTGTATTTGGATTATTGGATAGCCATCAATTACTTCCTAAAATAAAAATGATACAATGAACCGAGAATTATAGAATAATTTAAATGGTTAATAAAAATACTCACATGACTTAGTAACAATTTTTTCGAATGTTTATAACGTTTCATGATCAGGTGCTCCAATATGAATAGTGGTTGTTCTTCTAAAATACAAAGGAAATAATATTCAACGATTAATAAAAAGTATCACCTCCAGTGATATTTTTTTTCTTGATGATCCATATTTTTAAACAATTTTGTACAACTTAATTTTTAATGTTTGAATAATACCACCATCAAATGGATCAGAATGAAGATTAATTTCACGAATCAACTGTTAATAAAAAAAGCGAAATAAATTTATATAATATTAAGAATATAAAAACTCAGCAATCTCTTACTGATCATAGAATAAACAATTTTTGATACTTACCAAGCCCGTGATTGATAAAGCTGGATATAATTCAATAATTTCTTTGATTGGTTTCATCTCTCTAACAAGATGTTGACGATGTGCGTATGTTATATCCATTTTACTTTTAACTTGACCATAATCATAATTCGTGTGGGTGTGGGTGTGGGTGTGGGTGTGGGTGTGGATGTATGATCTGCTCTGTTCCCACACCCACACCCTTATCCTTAGGAGACGATTTAAGACTAACTACCGCAGCATACAATAGACCAGCTCTTGTCAGCTTTGTAGATTTTATGTCAGCATCTGATAGGATGTGGCATCCCGCCTTAATATCAGCACTTCTAAAACTTGACTTCCCGTTACCTTTACTGCGTTGGATTGCTCTATGGCTGAAAGACAGGACAATGTCCATACATGTTGAAGAGACTATCTCACCTACAATTAACATCAATGTTGGTACTCCACAAGGATCGGTGCTAGCTGCAACACTTTTCCGCCTTCATGTTCATTTTCTTCCTAATCTTTTTATGAATCTAACGCCCCATCTCTTCGCAGATAACCTTGCTATTATTATGTTCGAATCACTCGAAAATAAATTTTCAATCAATATTGGTTTACTCGAAAAGCAAGCAAAAATTGCAATGTCTAGTCTTGAAATATTTGCAAACAATAATCTACTACCTGTAAATGTCAACAAAACAAAGGTGTTGCTCGTTCATAACATTGTATCCAGGGTGGCCAGATGGAAAACTAAAAGATCAGAATTTTTTATAAAAATCAGAAAACGATCAGAAATTGCTTTAGGAAAATCAGAAGTTTATCAGAAAGATCATGTTTTGTGAAATACCGCCTTCTTTATTAAGATGATGGTTCTACATGTTCCATTACTTTTATTTTATTGACTAGTACTTCATTTTGAAAGTTTGGTCACTATTAAGATGAATATTTATCAATGGATACCCACTCTTTACGAAAAAAATTCTTTTTCCTTTAGTTTTCGAGATGACGTTGTAGTTGGTAATTAATTTACTTCGCTTTGTTTCTCTTCAAAATCAAATTCAACGATGTTAATATCATCTATCAGATAATTTAGTTTCTATTTGTGACATGTTCCATAAAGTAAGAATCACGAAATCAAGAAAAGAAATTTATCAAATTCTAGTGCATGACTGTAGCTGAAGTTGCCTATATAAGTCAGAGATTACCATTGGATCATCGAGGAAAAAAGTTGACGCAATATATATCTATAATAGTAATCTGTTATGATTTCACTGAGCTTCAATAGCAAAATTGGAATCTGAAATAGTTTAGAATTCAGAAAAAAATCAGAAGAAAATATTCAAATCAGAAAAAATCAGAACATGGTACGAAATTCAGAGGAAATCAGAAGATCGGAAGAAATTCAGAAAGGATTTTAAATTTCAGAAATTTTCCTTACTTTTCAGAAGATCTGGCCACCCTGATTGTCTCACCATCTTATCCTAAAATAAAATATAGAGATGTTACAATTGATTTCGTAAAACATCTCAAATATCTTGACGTGGATATAACAACAAAGCTCGGTTGGGGAATATATCTTCAAAATCGATTAAAGATCATTCGAGAAATTTATCATGCTCTTTGTGTTATCTTTAAAAAAATACCTAATCATCTAGTCCAACTGAAAAGGAAATTATTTTTCGCGTACGGTCTCTCGCATATAATATGACTTTTTTCGTGTTGGTCTTTTTTACAGAATTGCAACAAAAAATGATCGAGCACGTGTATTGTTTAAGTCTACGTTTAACTCATAATCTAAATATGTGGGATGACTTATCCGTTTATATACTATCTTTATAAATATTGGATTAAATTCAGTAAATACCTTAAAAATTCAAAGGAAGCACACCAATACCACCTTATTTTCAATGCATATATTACCGCTAAATCTCCACGAAAGAATTGATACCTTAGCATGGGAATGAGAAGTAATAACAGATTCGTGAATCGTTTGTCTCAAAGAGGACAATACTCAAAAAAATACGTGTTTGAGTTTTTAAAATATCATTCTCAGCAATATGGGTACTATAAACAAGAGTCCCTTCCCACACAGTTTTTTATATGTAAATACCTGCTATCCACTCCAATTTTCAATGTGAGTGATTCAAGTTCACATTAAAGATCTCGATGTTTTATTTTGTGCATGGTAAGGAATTATATCTTTCTTGTTGTCTTCATTCGTATCAATCTTATAAATAGTACACATATCGACTTCATTCAAGTGTGTGTCCTTCATTTTCCTCGTTCTGTATCTTATTCGCATTTTTCTGTATTAATAAAGGGATATGTGAGGTCGTTAGTTAGCGTATTCGTAACCCCATGATCTTCTCCTCTATTAAAGTTATCGTTTCATTTGTTATCGTTCCTTTCTATCTTTCTCTTCTATGGTTATGTTATTTTATTTTTCCTTATTTTTTCTCTTTCTGTCGTTTCTACTGTTTATCGTTTATTTATTGAAATTGTCAACCTGTCTATATAGGGATAATAAAAATAAATGTTAAAAGAAAGATGTAAAATAGCGAATCACCAGTCTCGCCATGTCCATACTCACAACCATATCAGTACTCCACCCACACCATCAGGTTCGATAAAAACTTTTTTTTCTAGAGTGTAACCACATATGACAACGAAAACAATGTGGATAGGATAAGCGTGTGTTCATTAGATTATTTTGGGTATAAATCTTTTAGTCTTTAATGCATATACGGTCCATTCTTTGCCAAATGCTTTAGCTAATTCTTCTTCCTCACGTGTGACACGCCTTTTGATAATCAGTATCAACATAATACATGTTAACAATCCGGCAGGGCCGAATACAATCTGCATCCATCTCATACTTGGGAAAAAAATTTGTCAAGCGTTGATGAACAAGCCACAGTCCGATCGTCAAGATACAGGCAAATGTGTACGATGGATGGCGTACATAACTGTATGGGCCAGTCTTGATTAGCTTATGAGAGCTACGAATAGCAAGTTCAAAGGTAAAAAACACTCCTAGCGTCTTGTAACACCAAATTCTCCCCAAGCCACCGATAATCATCAACATGTATCCCATGACTGAAATTGGTATAAGAGGCAAGGGATTGATGGATGCTAATATTTGTGGGGAAAATGTTGAAATTGAGGCTGGTGAGAAGGCTTGAAGGTAGAGATATAATACTTCGTATAACGTGTAGATCCATATGAGAAATTTGCCCAATTTAGGTCCAATGAAAACTGCAAATCTTGAATCAACACCTTCGGCTGGAACATGATCACCAGTAGAACTTAGATTTGGATTATTAATACCAATGTGGAAGAGTAGAGTTGTAAAAATAAGTAGGAAAAGTTGAAGAAGTGGAAGAATGTCGTAAGATATACTTTCCATATAAAGTTCGAGTGAAGAGTGCGCTTTTTCTTTATCACACGTCTTCATATATTCGTTTGTTTCGTTCCTGCATTTGAGAGAAACAAAAAAAAGCCTTTATTTATTATCTTAATATTTTGCATTGCGCAGAAGAAAAAGAAGCTGACAGGCATAAATGTGAATAAAAAAGATAGGTGTATCGAAGTTCCACTCGTAGATACTTTTGCTTTTCGTTACATTCTAAATTTGCTTGTTCTTTATTTTATTTCAAATGTACACACACTAATCTCATCCAAAGAACGATTGCTCTTTCCTCCACTCGCTTGTTCCTTCTCCTCTTTTTTATTTATCGCATGAATGAGCGAAGGATATCGTTAAGGCGAGCGTGAGGATTGAACAAAAGAATATAATAACAGCAAAGGTTAGAGTGAAAAAAAAAGGAATGTAATAAAACATCTTCATTGTATCTTGCTCATTCTCATAAGTCAGGGACACAGTTAAACTTTCGCCCTGAAGTATATGCAAACGAAGCAAGGATACTTTTACATCTTCTATGAGGGTGCTGATATATCGCCACAATAGGGATTCTATCCTGTGGCCCCTTTAAAAAACTCACACTCCGTGTAAAAAAAAAGGTATTAGTAATTTACGCGAACAGCACGAACACCCACTTTGTACGACCCATAGTGGAAAACAACCGTCCACAAATAGGAACCCCCCCCTCCATACGAACGCCCAGAATCTCGCTTATTGTCCATGAAAACAGCCCAACTTGTCTTTACGAACATCCACAGAACTCCATAACCTATCTTCTAACCCTAATACTGTGCCATGTTCAAAAACCTTTTTTCAAGTAACTTTTCGTTGAAAGTCATAGAGACCATTCCAAATATGCCTATATATACATACGAACACTCACAGAAACACTCAATCTGTTCATTGGTATATGAGTCAAATACCTTCGTAAGTCCAATTATTTTGAAAATATCTCAAAAAGTTAAAAAGGTCTATAAACCAGTTGTAGTGCATAAAAATAAGGAAAAGACTTGAAAGATATCTAGTAATATTTGACTTAATTTTAAAAAAACTAGGATGTGGGTGTGGGAACAGAGAAGATCATACACTCACACTCACACCCACACCCAAAGAGAAAACAATTGATTTTATAGTACTGGAACCACACAGAATCAATGGAATTACTCGGGATCATGAAATCATGCATGTGCTTTTTCCCCCTTGGAATTTATTCGTTTGTCAAACCGAAGCTCAATACAAAATCAATAATCATTCAATAACGATTGCCATTTTGCATAATATTCTTGATTGTCACAACAGAAATCTTCCCACTTCTCAACTGTTGCTTGTTCGCGTCGATTAATTCCTTGTCCATTCAATGGTTGATTGTCTTTGGGGGAAAATCCATGTTTGCCTCTCTTACAACCACCTCTATGTAGAGTTGTGAATGTTTCATCACAACAAATCCATTTAAATTTTGATTTTTGGCGTTCCCATTCATGATTTTGATTAGTATCATTGAAAGCCTTGCGTTCAATCTTATTTAGAATCTTGACTACATCACTTGGAGCAAATATTGTTAACTCAGTTGATGTATTGTCATAGACAAAGCCATCATGATGTGTACAACTACCTATAATGAAGAGAAAGAAAAAAGACAAGCATTTCCTTTACGTGATTTATATATAATTGAATGTACCCATACGATTTTCATTTTCTGTATAGAAATCTTTACATTTGACACATTTGACAGGTTCTTCGACTCTGCGTCGTTCTGATTCTATTTCTTCCTGTTCACGACTGGTACGTGGAAATTGTGTTTCGTCAGAAAACTGACGCAAAAGAAACGGTTCACGAATCACAGCTACTGCCCATCGTTCAACGTTGTCTGCATCTTTTTCTTGAATATCTTCCATAACTCGATCACGAAATCGAGCAAGTACATAGGTATAAATGCTTTGATTGTGTACCGAATAAGAGACTGATTGACCCATATTCGAATTCGATTCTGATTTATTAATACCAACTAAAGCATCTAAATCGTAAACAATCATTGAACGTGTATAAGAGACACATTCGTCATAACGATCTTTTAATGTTTCATAAACTTTTCTCTCATCGTAAGCACCTTGTGATGCAAGTAAATTAAGATCAATTAATTGAAGAAGTTGAACATTATGACTGTTTCCATATGCTGTTAAACGTTCAAGTAGAGTTTGAACATTAGTTTCATTTGGATATAGAGGACGTTCTATAACTGATAATTGAGTATGATTTGTATTTGGTATCTGTTGAATCACTTCAATACATATACGCTGATGCTGTAGGCCAATAATGATACGTCCTGTATATTTAAATTTTGGGGGTAGTTGGTAAATATGACGGTTTGATTCAACAAGTAGATTACGCAAAAGTAAGCGAGGTAATGTTTCACTACCAATAAATATTTGATATTGTTGGGCAATAAGATCTGCTAATTTGAATGCTTCAATTTCATTCATTGGCTCAGTAAGTTTCATTTTGATACATTTTACAGTGATTGCTCGTGTCAATGCTCTACGTATTCAAAGTGAATGATTGAAGAAATAAATAAATGTGGAAACTTCGGATTTCATCCGAGAGTTATGTGTACTGCAAAAAGTGCATGAGATATGTGAGTCATTCTAGAATGTCTGAACACCAAAATTATCATGAGAAACTAGGCAATTTGGTTTCTGAATTCAGTTTTTGTGCATTTTGAGACCTTTTTCAGGCGATGTTTCGTTAGACAGCTACGATTTAGTTCAAAACTAGTATCACATTCGGAATCAGCGTTAAAAACTGAGTCGATTTATATATGTTTTGGATAATTCTGAGAGAAATTTTTGTTTTGAAAAATCCCTGTACTCCCCCTCAGGGATGGTATAGTCAAAAATGACAATTTTTTCGATAACTCATCCATTTCTTGGCGGATCCTTCTCATCTTCGAACTCGACTGAGATATTAATGAGATCATTATGTGTACAAAATTTCATGACAACTGGATGAGGCTTTCAAAAGTTATCGTGTTAACGGCCGGACACACTGACCGAATCTAGAGTGTACTCATTTTTTTGGAGTACACAAAAATGACAACGACTTACTTGACAGCAGCGCCGCTAAAGTTTGTTGTAGCCATTGAAAGTCGATTGAGTACTTCCGGTTCGAGAGCCCAAGAAGGTATTTTTTGTAGTATACTAATACGTGCACTTGATGATGGTCGACCAACGAAAAATTTTCCAGACATACGACGTAAAAATGCTTCATCCATCATATGTAAGCGATTAGTAGCACTTAAGATCATTAGATTAGGTACATCTTTAATGCCTTCAATTAATGATAGAAGAACAGAAATCTTATCTACTTTTCCTTGATTTGAATCATCACGACGTTTCGGTGCTAATGAATCGATTTCATCGATTGATACACAACACATAGCATAAGGTATATGGTAACAACGTGAACATAATGCAATTATTATCCGCTCACTCTCGCCAACAAGTGATCGATTCAATTCACCAGCTGCTAATGGTGGACTTACCATTATTATACCCATCTTTTTTGCCAATTTACTCAATATATCCGATTTACCAGTACCTTTTTAATATAACGAAAAAATGTTTAAGAGAATCTTTTGACCAAGGCAAGAATGTGGGTGGGTGTACGCGCAAGTGTGAGTTGTTTTTATTGCATACCCGCAACGGCATCACCTGGCCAGTAGTGTCATGCTAGAAAGCTGAATTCAATTGAAACTTTTCTCTTCAACTTTGAAGTTTAGAGTTTCAAGTTTCAAGTTTCAAGTATAGTCAAAGTTCATTTTGGGTACACTATATCTCAAGAACCGTTCATTCAATCGATCTCACTCTGAAAAAAAATAAAGGAGGTTTACAGAACCCTCCGAAAAGGTTCTGTAGATTTTCAAAATGCTCCAAATGTGTCCAAAGTCTCAAAAAAAGGATAAAAATTTTGACAGAACCTTTTGAAGGTTCTGCGTTTTACCCAAGTGCAGAACCANGTAAGAGGTGGTTCTGCCCTTGGGTAAAACGCAGAACCTTCAAAAGGTTCTGTCAAAATTTTTATCCTTTTTTTGAGACTTTGGACACATTTGGAGCATTTTGAAAATCTACAGAACCTTTTCGGAGGGTTCTGTAAACCTCCTTTATTTTTTTCAGAGCAAATTTTCTACAGATTTAGACACCATCAAGGTCTGTGCACTCAAGCAGTTTCAGTCGAAACAATTGAATTTTGGCATTTTATGAATCGCAGAAATCGACAGAAAAATCACTTTTTTGCTAATATTTGGTTGTTCATATTTCCTGACAGGAGAACACTACAGGCCTGAAATTTATTTTGTAAGCATCTATCGACAAGATACTTTTACATTGATAGTTTCACCTTATTCTATCCAAATTTGCCCTCACCGCACTTTGGACAAAACTATGATTTGTTTTTAAAACCTCGATTATGGAAATTCGTATTCTACATTCGATAGAGTGTTATTTAATTCAAAGTTACCTAGCCCAGAAGAGCGGACCACGCTCGTCAGACTTCTCAGCGTAATATATTTGAAACTTCCTCGTTCGAATTGGCACTAAGCAGTTATGACCAACAATGGCGACCCTTTGAAACAGACCTCTTTCACAAGTGTAACCACATCACATCACCACAAGTGTGGCAACCATGAAAGACAGAAATCATCGCTTACATAAATGTACGTTACATCCTATCTGATTTTCAGCACTACATTCATAATGATAATTCCTCCACATTTAGTTCCTTTTGAACTCGAAAATCCAAGATCGACACATTCTCTTCACGTGAAAAACTCTTCTTCTGCCACAATATAACGTGCATCAACTTCGAAGCCTTATCCATTTGCCGCCCTGATGCAAAAATTTTCGACTGCTTTTTGCATACTTCAAGCGCAGATACCTAATTCGAGTTCAAACAAAAATAGAAAGTAATGGTGCACCCACGAGGAAATAGCGAAAGATTAAATTTTCACAATCAATGAAAAACCTATAAATTTGAGACTGCCAATCTCCTAGTACACTATTAAAAAAAGGTATTTGTTACTATCGGAAACTCATTAAGGGTTTTCAAGCCATTCGGAAAACCTTAAGGAGTTTCCGATAGTAACGGGTGAGTCAGGTTAAATTGCCGTTTTTTGTATTTCACTTTTTTTATCATCGAATACAGTTTATTAAAAACCAAAATATATCACAAGATGCAGGATGAAACGTTCTACAAGTTACATACGATCACTTAATTTATATTGGCAATTTTTGTTTTAAAAATGAAAAAAATTTTGAGTGATCAAATTTCGACGTTGCTCAAAGATTATTTTTTTCCACGGCAAAAACAAAGCATTTTTTTCCTATATCGTCTCTTTATTAACTAATATGTTTTCGTAAAACAACACAAAATATGTTACAAGACGCAACGTGAAAAGCTCCACAATCTACAAAGCAATGCTTAGTTTAGTTGTGTTCATTTTCATCGCAAAAAAAGCAAAATTCTCTGTGACCAATATTCAACACTGCGAAAAAATCATTCGTTTGGCAGGGATTAAAAATTCCTTTTTTTCTTTTGTAAATAAACTGTTCTTTCTAAATTGTAGTGCTCTTCATGCCGCATCTTATGATAAATTTCGTTTTTTTACGAAAACAGATTAGTTGATAAAAAGATGAAAATAAGAAAAAGAATTGTTTCTTGATTCTGTGGAACAAAATGATCTCTCAGCGGCATCGAAAATAGGTCACATGGAATTTTCCTTTTCTGAAATAAAAAAGGACACGACTAAACTAAGCATTGCTTTCTAGATTGTAGAGCTTTCACTCTGCATCTTCTGGTATATTTTGGTTTTTAATAAAACCTATTAGTTGTTGAATAAATACGATTCAAAGAAAGGCAACTTAAGGGCCCCCTCAGGCAAATCGATTTTTCGGAAAACATCCGAGGTTGAGTTTTTATTATAGGAGGATGCCCCGTGATCTCCTCTTTCAGAATATATATATATATAGGTTTTTGAAAAACTGTTAGATTTTGATAGACTTATTGAATAAATACTCTCTTACCTACTTTACTCTCGCACACCGTTCTAAAAATTCCTAAAAATTGTTCTCAAAACATGGTTGCAACTTGCAACACAGGAAAATGGAAATACCTCCCGTTTGGATTTAGCTTTTCTCGATATTTTTTTTTATTCTAGAGCTCTCGATTCGAGCTAACTTTTCATCGGAAGAATTTTCGATACTGGATTCCTGAACTGAGAAAACTCTGATTTAGTGCATTTTTCATACCTACGTTGGTAGTCATACCGAATAAAGTGCTTATAAAAAATGAATAGGAGCGATTTTTGAAAATTGTGTCCAATGAAAAGTTACTTTTAGAGGTTAGCTTTAATTTAAAACCAATTCAACCTTGATAGCTCTTGTAGTCATAAAGTTATTTCGATTCTCGTGGAAGCTATAAAACAAGCCGTAAGTTCAGTTTAGTAAGATATATAAGGCCGAAACGTTTACCATAATTATTTCTCACTAGGGCCATTCATTCCTGAAAGTTTCGGCCAAAACCTATACTCCAAAATGGCAAGTCGATTGTGAGGCGGGGGGGGGGGCAGGCTTAATCAGACTCACATGTTAACAAAATACCTTTTTTACGATTGTAGCCTCAAAACTAAAACTTCAGCTCAAAAAATTCAACTTATCGACTATTCCAATAATACAATCTTCAAGTATTCGTGAGTTCCATATCAGCTCATCACAGTAACCACCTCCAGAGGGGGCATACTACTATTCTAACAACCACAACCTCAGGCTTGAAAAGACTCTCTTCTTCTCACCCACACCCTATACAGTCCTTGAGGTCCTACAAGTACTCCTATCATACAACCCTTGTGGTCTCAAGGATACCGCTATTATACAGCCCTGGAAATCTCAAGGATACTCCTATAAATATAGCACTGGAGGTCTTAGAGTAGTCCTGTTACACACCACTTGATGTCCTAAAAGTGCCTCTATAGAATAACTCTTATTCTTTCTCTGAGCTGAGCTGAACCGTGTCGAACACTTCAGTTCAGCTCTGTTTGTCGAAGAGTTCACCAGTTCGGAGCTATTTTCCAACTGTTACAACTCTACTAACATCAGATGGATAACTTATAAACATATCAAACACTTCAACTTACCAGGCGGTCCATATAAAACCAAGCCTCTTGGAGGTTTAACTAATTGATTGTCAACAGGTTGTTGAGGTGTGTTCAATGTCGTTTCGATCAAATTCAAACGTACTTTTTCTTCCTCGATTTGGTTTTCAAGATTCATAATCTGCGTTCTACTAGCAATTTTTTTATCCCGTAAACTATTTAGTTTTTCAAGCAGATCAGATTTACACTTTTCCCATTCTGTGTATGCTAGACGAAGAGCTGCAACCTGCTCTTTACTATGCCTTTTTGACCTTCGTATACTTTCTAGGAATCGATCGATGGTTCCTGTTGGCCTGGTATTCCTATTATTTGAAGTTATCATTGATACTGTGCTCGAATACTGGCGTTCTTTATCAATAATATTTTGCTCTGCTTTGCCAATATCATCACTATATTTTTTAAAGACTTTTATCTCTTCCTTAAGTTTAGTGTCAAGTTCTTTAATATTCTCAAGTAACTTATTGCGCTTTTCTGACCATGCACGTTGAATATGTCCATCTGATGACCACTGTAAATTCAACTCTTTTTGAGAAATTGTAAGTGGAAGGAAAAATTCTTTCATTCTTAGAAATAAACCATCGTCAGCATAACCTTCACATTGCATTTCTTTGAACGCTGCGTCTACACATTTTGTTTCAATTTTAGCTAAATTACCAAACTTTTTTACTGTTGGTTGATCATGCAATAGATGCCACATATATAATTTAACCAAATGTATATCAGCATAATGTTCAGAGATAGAAGGTGATTGATTCTCTGAAATTAAAAATAGACTGATTATAAATAAATCAGTGTTTGATTGGCAAACCTGATATATTAAGAAGACTATTCTCTTCTTTATTTTCATCAATAGTGTTAGTTATAACATGTCGACGTTGTTCGCCGACAATGTTTGTTCGTTGTCGATCTACTTCTGCTCTCAATATTCGTTTTGCGTTTACGCTCAATAATGGAATTCTATCCCATTCAGTCCGATCTAGACTAGCCAAGTGCTCAAAGTGAAATATATCTGCCGCTTTAAGTGCCTTTAACCAATCACCACTTCGATCATTATTTTCCTGTGCACAAACATTTCGAACAAATGCGTCGAGTGAATCTGCGTGTAATCTATCGAAACGTGATGATGATCCTATTTGTTCATTTGAATTAATGATTGTGATGCGACAATAAATTGAAACATTATCGGCTAAATGCCATCGACTGGGAAATTTACTGTTGCTATCATGAGGTACTAGTTCCAAATCAAATAGACCACGTAAATGATCATATTCCCATTTATCGAAGTCGTCATTTAGTCGAATCGGCTCAACGAGACGAAAACGAGTTGAATTGCTGTGACTAACTGAGACGACAACAGGATATTTGAACATTTGTTCTCGAACAAATAAGTAAAGTGGGCATTGAGCATCGAGAATAAAAGGCTTCTGGTCAATGATTGAATTTGATATTGATTCAACAGAGCTACGTAAGGAAGAAAAAATTATTCGAAAGCAAATAAAACACTTTAAAAAAAACTATTACCCTTGTAATGATTCATTTATTTGAGGAATTGGTTTGAGTAGAAATGAATGAATGAAAGTCGATACTTCAGGGAGAACTTTTTTGATATTCACCAAACAATCAATATCAGTAAGAAGCTTTATAGCTTCATTACTCTCCGATGAAGACGATCCTAAAGATAGCAGCAGGAGTTAGCAATCTTTAGATTTGTATGCATTACTTTTTCACAATACATTATGGAATTAATTTTCATCTAGCTACTCTTACTAATTCAGACATAATATTTGTTTCATATTGAAATAGGAATTTTAAAAACAGTTAAGTGCGATTCAATCTTTTAACAATCTTTATATTTTTTTCCATGGATCACTTGTATAAGTTAGTGTATAACGAAATATTCCTTATTAACACTTATTCCCTTCGTTTTAGCTTTTAGAAGGATTTTATGGGATGTAAATGCACAATTTCTGAACTTAATAGTTGATTCACAATTTTAATCAATTTGTGAAAGAATTAAAAGGAGGGTGCTTTCACGCAGGTCCGCCCACTTTATACACGACCTTCTGCAGGCAAGATTTAATCATGCTAGTTTTGTAGCCCGTGTCGAGTTGTGCAGGAAACCATATTTCGT
>OENM01002635.1:0-12987 GCA_900239745.1 Rotaria magnacalcarata
AACTTTTTTCGTTATTTCTAGGTCTTTTTCGTAATATTCCAGTGCTTTTGAATAATCACCCATTCCATAATACGTCGTACCGATGTTGTTGTAGGATTGAGCAAAATCGGGATGAGTCGGAGGCAGATATATTTCTTTGTTTTCAATTGATTTTTCGTAATATTCAAGTGCTTCCGAGTACTCACCCATGTTTTTATGCACTAGACCAATGTTGTTGTAGGCAGTAGCTAATGAAGAATGATCTTCTGGAAGAGTTTTTCGCTTGATTTCAAGTGATTTTTCGTAGAATTTTATTGCTTCTGGATATTTACCTTGACTGTTCTTCATCACCCCTAGTTGGTGATAAATAAAAGCCCTGTCACTATCATCAGAAGCACCATTAAGTAGTTCATTGTAGAGTTCCTCAGCTTGATCGAAATGACCCACTTGGAGCATTAATTTACCCATTCGATNCCATCCAGTCGGACCTTGAACCTCCTCTTTGATGCGATTGGTAAGAGTAGAAAGTTGTGGATCACTCTCGTCAGTAATAGTCAATTGTACTTCCCAAAGACGACTATTAGTAGGCGTCGGTGTAATTTCAACAATACGAAAAACAGTGTGCATTGTAAATAGAATTTCTTGTTCTTGTGGAAGAGCACTGTGCTTATCAATCATTGCAAATGGTGTGATTGAAGTTGATATTTTACTTGGATCTATTGTCATAATAAACATAACACCCACAATATCTGGGTTTCTCACTAGGGTGCCTTGAACAAATAATCTGGCCACTTTTTGTTTCTTTAGATGAATTCAATTATTATATCATCTTAATAGAAGAATCCAGCCCTTTTGTTATTCTTCTCATGTCGTCGTACCAAGTGAGCAAAAGACTCAAGGGGGAAAAACTGATTTCTTGTGCCGGAAATCACTAGAAATCATTAAAAGGCTATCGGACGAAAATAAAGCCTGAAAATCGATTTTGACTATTAGAAAAACATGAGAAGTCTTTAGAAATCACTGAAATCACTAGCACATACCATGTGTCCTAACAGTCCCTTCCTAAAAATTTTTGAGTAGATTTTCACTATTTTATGGAACTATACCAAGTTTCGTTTTTTTAAACAACAGAGAAAAGCGCCAAGTTTTATTCTACACTGAAAAGAAAGGTACCATACGAAACCCTAAAGGATTCCGATTTTTGCAACCAAATCGAAATCCTTTTAGGTTTAGTACAAATTAGGTTTCGTAAAAAGCCTTCAACTTCAACAACTCATAACTAGGGTTTCGCACAAGGGGTTCCGTATAATTCATCATCGAACATTACACGAAGCTACTTGTTTTCTTTTTTATTACCCTTTGACCTACCTAGATCCAATAGGGACACCATTAATAACAGTTTTCTTTCGTTTACAAACTTTAGAAAGGAAAAGCGATGAGGATAATACAATGAGACAGTAAAAATAAAAGAAAAAAAACAAAGAGAAAAGAGAGAAGAAAAAAAGAAGAAGAGGAGAGAAAATAAACGATGAACCCATTTTCCCGCTATTCGGATAAGGATTCTCATGTCAAAAATAAAGAGATATTCATTTATGTAATATGTTAATAAAATAGATTTTTTTTATTTCGTTTAAAGAAATGAAAACATAATGATTAAATCAAGACGTTTTAGTTATGTTAAGGGCATGAATTAAGATGGATTAAATGTAATTATCAATATGAATATGTTAAATATTTACATTAATAATATGTTTCCGTAGAATTGTCCTGAAAACTCTAAGGTTGATGCATCTATCTAACAAATATATTCACGATGAATTAAAGTATGCCAAATAGTTTTCTGAGTTATTTACAGTCGAATTTCGTATTGAAACATATAAGCATTGAGTGAATAATTCTAATAAAGTAGTGATATTTATGTTGATCTATGCTCTAAAATAGAAGCTTTGTTCTTTATTTATAATGCTTTGCATATCTTATATATTGTTTGATAATACGAGATATCAATTAATATATATATCCTTAATATGTAGATATGTAATATTGTTTTATGAAAATCTTTAATTTACGTTTATGAGAAGAGTCTTTTCTTGTAAGACTATTAAATAAAACAAGTATCTCATGTAAAATGATTAGTGTAGTGATATTGCAACATCCTTTATATTGAAAAAGAAATGAAAGTATGATTTTTATTAGAAGAAACCTAGACCAATGAAAATGAAGTAAATCTTAAAATAAAAAATAACAAATATCCTTTTAATCTCATTATGTAAATGATCCATTACAGACTATGTAACTTGGTAGCCTTTACTAAAAATGCAAAAGTTTAATTTACGGTAATTCACAAATGGATATCTATTATGTTAGATGACTCTGTATTCGTATTTTATCTATATTACTCATCGTCTTTAATTATATATATAATAGAACACTATTGGCTATCGAATTTTGATGACTTCATTTTAATTATCTTATACTTTAAAAACTATAGATTTTCTTTCAAAATCATCATTTTGTAACCAAATTTATTGTACAAGCGAAAATTTTATTTAAAAGCGGAAAAACGATATATCAAGTTCGATCTTAAAACTCTTACCTTCTATGACTCTCCAATTTCGAGATCATCACGCAACAAAAATCACTTTTTAGATGCGTACGCGTCAAGTAAAAAAGTAAAAAAACCCTCGCGCCCGACTACACGAATGCTGTGCTTCGCACCGCATTAATAAAAATAAGTACCAAGGAAATGCATGACTAATGCGGTTAAGCACCAAATACAATAATATCATGATAGAATAGGTGAAAAGAGGGTAGCCTCAAGTTATCACACATCCACATCTACTATTTCATATATTTCTCTGCTAAATACGACAAGCTGTAAATAAGAAGAGAGAGAAGACAGAATTTGTTTTTTGGTTTATGCACTATATTTATTCGCGACATCCATTTATATATCTTTTTTGTGATTTTTGTGGACGCTTACGGAAACAATAGTCAACAGGTTGGCCTATCTATTTTGAAAGAATAGATAAATGTCAATCTGCTATTCTCAACTCTTGCTTTTCAGCAATCGATTGTATTGTCAAGATTAAATGAATGTGCTAAAACAACAAGTTATTGTGCTTGATATCAAAAATCATTAAAGAAATGCAGAGTTTAATTTGCCGACGCGTTTCGTGTTATTTATTAAAATTTTAAAACACTCATCAGGGCTCTGCAATACAATTATTTTAAAGCACAAAGAAAAAACAAAGTTTTAAATCGAATACTAGAAATTCAGAACAATCGAAAACAAAGTAGAATTTAAAGAAAACGAATAGATTCACATGAAAAAAAAAGGGGAAGTTTTTATTCTTAAAATTGAATTCAAAAAAAAAATATGTTCTAAAATGTAGAATTTATTTGTAATGATGATATATGTCATTAGCTTGTATGTGAATTGTTTAATTTGAAAAAACGCTTTGCTTGCATTTATTAAATAACATTTTCAATTCTACCATAAACTTTTTTCATGTTTTATTTGAATGAATGTGTTGAATTTTCTTAAATTTATCAGCATAAGGGTGTGTTGAATTTTTTTAAAAAACAAATATCAGTTTTGTTTTTTATTTTGCACCAATTGCCTTTGCAAGTTGAGTACATTTCGAGTACCAATAATCGGTATAATTTCATTAATCGGAGATTCGATAAAGTACTTGTTCCAAAGATTATGAAACTTTGTTGGTAATGTTCTCATATTTAAACAATAAGTGAAATGGATGAACATTGTCTTTTGATAATCAATGGTTAATTTTTTTGTTTTTGGCGCATGAATAATCTTTTCACGTATCGCACTATAATTATTACTAGTCAATGGCTGATTGATATTGAACTTTTGTAAGACACGATTAAAATGTTTATCTATAAAAACACATGGATATTTGTTTAATAATAAAGCCATTCTTAAATCTTCACGTTCATTTAAAAATGCTTTGAATGTTGAACAATATCTAATCGCTCGAAGTAACATAGCGAATGGAATATTCTTTTTCATATGCATAGGATGAACGCTATTGAATGGTAAATAATATGGTTCGTGGGATGGTTTATGATATACTTTTGTAAGTAGATGACCATTGACATTTTCTACAGATAAATCGAGAAAATCTATTGAACAGCCAGCTTGGACTTTTAACTGAATATTCAAGTCAAAAAGATTCCATCGATCAATTTGTTTATATAGATGTCGAATAGGCCAGTTGATGATAATGAATATATCATCAATATATCTTAAATAAGAACCGCCACCATTAATAATTTGCTTAACGATATCTCTTTCAAAAAAGAACATATAACAATTAGCAATAGTAAGGGTCAATGGCGAACCCATAGCACCACCACGAATTTGATGATAATATCGACCGTCGTAGGAAAAGTAATTGTTTTTTACAAC
Organism: Rotaria magnacalcarata; assembly: GCA_900239745.1. Classification (NCBI taxonomy): domain Eukaryota; kingdom Metazoa; phylum Rotifera; class Eurotatoria; order Philodinida; family Philodinidae; genus Rotaria; species Rotaria magnacalcarata. The sequence continues at coordinate 4,412 of OENM01002635.1, forward strand.
GAATCGACTTAGTCTAATTATTGTTTCAATTTTTAAACCGCCAATTTGTTTAATTTTTAGATAATCCAACATTTTTTTGATTGCCAGTACACCTTCTGTCTGTGGTATCATTGTATAAAGATCTACCACATCTATAGTACATAATAGAGTTTCTTGACGTAGATTATGTGTCGACCATTCATATAATTTTTTAATTACTTCAAATCCAGAAGTAACAGTTGTATTTAATGCCATTTTATCAAATAGTGGTCGAAGTAGTTCATCGAGATATTTTGATATTTTAATAGTCGGATGTTTAAGACCAGAAACAATTGGACGAAGCGGCGTACCAGGTTTATGAGTTTTAGGTAAATAGTATAAATGGGCTAATTTAACTTCACTAGGTTTAATACATAATCGTTCGTATTGTTTTTGTGAAATCCAATTAGCTAACCGTAAATCTAAAAGATATTTATTTGTCCGTTCAATTAAATTTGGCAATGGATCATTTACACCTAGACATTCATAAGCTTCGGTTTTATCCATATATTCATTGGATTTCTCTTGATAATGCTGAAGTTTACCTAAATGAAAAACTTTTGATTTATCTGTTTTTTGAAGAACTATATTGGCCGAACGAATTTTATGTTTCAAACGTTTGACTAATCTAACATAATTCTTCTTCTTTTTATGTATAACTGTAGGATTAGTCATATGAGATTGACTTGATTGAATAGTTTTTAATACATTATTATATGAAATAATTTTATGTTGTTGTTTCTGTTTTCGATATATACTACCAATAGGTGTATTATGTAAATTTTGAAGTATAATATTTAGTTCAGCAATAAATTTTTCGACTGATCGGCCGGGGCTAACTTTTTTCTCGAAAAATCTAGCTTCAATTTTACGTTTAAGAATAGCCAACTCAGTTGCACGTCGTCGTGATGCTGTTTTAGGGTCATTATAAATAAACCGAGGACCTAATTTTAAAAGTTGATGTTCTTCCTCGGTTAATTTTGTTTGTGTTTCATTAATTATAGTTGGAGCGAGAAATCCTCGCCCAACGATCGAGTGAGAGTCGGGGCAACGATTTCTTCTTGTTCGTTGAGTTCGCCCTCGACTCGCTCTACCTCTAAAAAATAAAAGGATTGTTCAGCTTCTAAATTATATCGTTTTTCACGTAATTCATTATAACGTTTAAATTCGATATAACCTGCATCGTCTTCAGCATCATCAATCATTATTTCATTATTTTCTTCTTTCGGAAAACCTACAATAATATTTTTAATTTCATCTGCAAGTATTTCTTGCTCACGAGTAGTCGATTGTAAATACAATGACATCGCTTGAGTACGATAATCTTTAGTTAATTGACGCATTTGATTGTATAATGTTTGAGCTTCATCTTTATTGAATATCGATTCATCGATTTTAAATGTAAAATCAATATTTGAAATAAATTTTGGAGGTAAATCATATTCAACACGTTTTGTTGCTGCTAGATAATTTTTATTTTTTGTGCTCCATTGCTTCATCTTTGGTTTTAGAAATAAATGAGCGTTCCATTGAGTTGGAGAAGCAATTTGTTCAAAATGTTCTAACGCTTTATATTCTTCCATTTCGGCTCTGGCTAATAGAATTTTATTTTCGGCCATTCGTTTAACATGTTGAGTACAATTGTGAATATATTTTAATATAAACTTTTCTAATCTATCAGCAGGCTCTCGAGTACGATTCGAATTTGTTGTTGCTGATGTTGTAGACGTTATTGCACTGGTTACAGTTTGAGTCCAATAAGTAGTTAATTGAACTTGTAAGTTCGAGATATTAGCACTTGCTTGTGTTATGTTAGTCGTCAATCGATTAATCTTCTTCTTAACAAACCGGCCATTGATTATATCATCACGTTTTTTAGTTCCTTTAATTACTTCTTTGGCCCAATGTTTATCATCTGTGCCCATTTTCAAATAATTTTCCCACACTTGTAAATCATAATTGTTACTCATTGTAAGAAACGGCACAAAGGACATGATAGTAGAAGCAGCCGTCACTTCATATGATTGAATTAGAAGTTACCTATCGATCTTATTGTGTCTCCTCTGTAGCATAGATTCTACAGAAGAACGTCTCTATTATGGGGTAGGAGGGTGTTTAAATGTTACAACTGGAATAGATCTTGGTAATTAAAAATGCTTGTATTAATTTAAATCAAGATTTTTAAAATCAGGGCTGATATACCCTACAGATTCGTACAGTCAGATTTTAAGGAAAGTATAAAAAAATTTTAAAATTGTTTTATTGAACGATTTTACTAGTGACGTTATACTTCTTTTATGGGAATATCATTTTGATAAAGTCGAACTAGGAAAATGTTATGAAATTTTTTGTTAAATTATAATGAAGTTTCAAAAATATTTTGATGCGTTTATCGATGTTGACGAGCTCGACAGCATTGAAACAAAAGTTGTATGTTTGATTTGGAATTTGCAAGCTTGCCAAAGTGAAATCATAAATATGTTTACGAAATCAGATAGTATATGGTTGTCAAACATTTGGAAACCTTGATGGTACAGAACAGGAATTTTATATTGTGTGCAAGACTTGTCAAAGTCATACACCCTAATGATACGTCAAAATATCAGTTTTTCAAAATTATGAATATAACTATGTTAAAATGCATCGATGATTCATATGTATATTAATTTTGTTGAATTTTTGAATGAAAAATATTGTACTAACATATTAAGAGATGTATATTGATCAACTTTGAATTCGATCAAAATATTGGAAGAATTTTTGAATTGAACTTTATCAAAAGGAGCGGCTAATCTTCTAGCATACTATAAACAAACTGAACTATAAAAAAAAGGTCGTTAAGTTCATCGATACGTAAACAATGTTTATTTTTTTGTTACTTCTGTTTTAAATTATTGAACGTTCATTTATTATATTATTTGATACAAAATTACCATGAAAAAGCATATAGTATCCTAATGGAAAATCTGTTTCAAAGTTTTGAATCTGTTCTTGTTGCTTTTCTTTTTTTCTATATTTTTATGCGTGTAATGAAATATATTACAACAAAAAATCATCAAAAATGTCTACAGTAAGATTATACACATCAATGTAGACAATAATAGTCAATAAAATAACAAATCATAATAATTGGTTTCATATGAAAGACTGTTTCTATTAACTAAAAATCAGTTATATATATTTACATAGGCATATACAGATCATCGATAATAACATGGAACGTATTTTTTATCAATGAATCTACATATTTAAAAGCATTAATAGTTGAAAAACAAGATATCTTCAACCAAATTTCCACAAATTAGACATTTGAATTTGAAATAAAAATGCATAGTATAACACAAATCAGGCTTTTTTTGTATAGACTCTTTTATAGAACACAAACTTGGTATAAAACTGAATAATCTTTTCTGTTTCTGTATATTCATTCAAACGGTAGAACCCTAGCCATTTCAATAAAAGAATGTTAAAATGGTAGCTTTTTTCTCTTTTTTTATGAACGTGTTTCATCTACACAATAGCTGGTTGAATCGTCTCTATAAATTTTTTTCTCGCTTATTTCTATAGATAATAAGATTCTTCACAATGATGGTTATACTCAGAAAATATGGTAGAAAATGTTTCTACCAGGCTGGCTTATCAAAATAATATAAACAATTTATTCCTGTAATTTTTCATATTCTAATTTTTTGTTGTTAAACGATTTGCTAACGCATAATGTACATGCGTTAGAAAAAAAATTAAAAAAATACAAAAATCATGATATTTTGCTTCTATTATATTAGCTCTAATCATTCTCCGACGAATGTATGTCTACTAAAATAAAACTAGCTATTTGTTATAACAAAATTTTCAAACATAAAATTTATTTTAGATATCGTTTGTATGATCAAGTAGCAATTCTGCTCAATCACTATATTTAACTCGGAATAAACGATTATCAATATATAACTAGAAATCATATAATATTTTCATTGTAGATTAATATTTTTTATTCTAATGAATGAATTATTACTTAATAGTAAATAATAAAATATATTATGCTAAGATAACAAATCATTGCTAACGTTTGAAAATAAATTTAAAATATTGATATTTATAGACACCAATATTTGTTAGACACCTAAAGTCAGTTCATTCTTTGTTGTTTAATTTTTACCAATCATATAACTTTGCTTTAAAAGTTTCATTATCTCTGTTTTTTATTTGTTACTTTCATTTCTATGTTGATTATTACATTACATACATAATGCCCATGAAAAAGCTTATGGTGGTAGTAGAAACATGACTCAACTACAGATTAAATTAATACTTTCGTCAACTTTCAAAATTAATTATATCATGCTACACCATTAAAGTATTTCTTGTTACATCAAAGTCAATTTAATACGATTAAAGAGTAATCATCAACTTTGTTCATAAGTGGATAAGATCATATATATTGAAGAAGAAAATTTGAATATACCTGAATCAATTATTTAATGGCCACGTATGAGTGTATTAGGATTTGACCGTCAATAAAGAGCATTCTAATATATATCACTCTTCTTCTCGGCTCATATCTTTTACTTGTCAAACTCATAAGCAAGAACAAAATTCTTATTTAAGGAGAAGTAAGTTCCATGGAACACAAACTTTTATAAATAGTATATTATTAAGGACAAATTTAACAGTGGCAATTTGTAACTTCATATATCGAATTCATGCATAATCTAAATAATCGATTTCACTTCGACATACATATAATATAAATAATATTCACTGAATTTTCAAAATCAAGCAAAAGTGGTTATTTTATATAAAAAAAATCAACAACTTTAATAATTATTCATAAAACATTAAACTGATTGAGATATCTAATCGATGATAACAATTTTTTTTTCTTGCTGTATGGTGCATGATTACTTCTTTATTAGTCAATGCTCATATTCCATGGTCAAGATTGTTATTTCGTTTCCAAAGGAAACAGAAAAGAAAAGTTTATAGAATACCTGGTATGCTCAAAACAACCACTGCCAATAATCTTTTCCTAAATGTTCACTTTTTTGATTTATTATAGGATATTATTCATACGAAATTGATGTAAAATTTTCTGATACAACGTAGTAATTGACCTAGAAATTGTATTATAAATTTCGTTATTATGATAAACAAAAATATTAACAACTTTTTTTGACAAACAGAAAAGAGTTTATTTGCATTACTGATTTGCACGTAGTAATTTTTCAGTTTCATCCCTCATCAATTTGTTTGATATGAATTTACTCCAAGTTACATTCGAAGATCAAAATGTTCCTGCTACACCTGCATCAATCGAGTCTTAGCGAACCAATACCATCATTCATTACGGCCTTACTAGAGATTGTGTTGATTATTCACCTATTGAAATTCGACTAAATAAATATCTGATAAGATATGTTTAACTATTGGTTCTACATAGTTTCTTGATTGTACAGTATATTAATTCTCCGTTGCATCTTACCAATTTGAAATTCGAAACTAATCGTTGTGATTGTTGTCATATGGACTATCAGAACAATATTAATACGTACAACTAAATATTCTACTTGGAACCTACATGTGGTGACACTTTTGATATTGAGAAGCACTTTCTTTCTCATACATGAACAAAATGTGACAATTCTAAATATAATATACTTTTCTTAATACACTTCACGTTACATGTAAAAAAATAAATAAAATTATTAGAATATAAAAACTGACTTTTTATTTAACTAAAATCATGCATTGTGAAAATTACCAAATAAAGAATCATAAACATGCATTAATCTACTTCTCTGCTTTATTTGTTATTTCTAATTAGAGAATCTATTCAATAAATAAATTGTTTATTAACTCGAAAAGATATATAAAAGCATTTAAATGACATATTTTCTCAACATAATATCATTACCTTTTTAAAGTCAGTACACTCATCAAATTTAAAAAATATTACGTGTCACTTTAGTTTTACTTGTTTATGTAAAACTTTAGATTAACATGAAACATCATCAAAATGTAGTAACAACAAATTTACCAGAATCTAGCATATCACATATTTGTTTTTCTCATTGTAAATTTCTACACTAAAATAATTTTATTTTGATGTAAGCACATTATAATTACAATTTACTCAAAATTATTGTATTCATTTATTTAAATAGTTACATTGATGAAGTGCTTAATATGATAGACTACCATTCATTCTTTTATTATTATCATTTTTCTTATTATAGCTTAAAATTTTTGCTCCATGAAAATTAGATTATTAATATATAACTTCACTGAGCGAATAAATGACGTGTTTCAATTATTACTGATAGGTGTATTCACTCAAACCCACCAAACTATTGTAGTAATCAATAATTTAGTCTGATTGTATCTTATACTACAAGTCACTATTAAATTATTAATAGGGTTTCTAAACTTATTCGAAATTTCGTGTATGAAATGACTAAATTAAACGAACACTAATATATAAATTATTTTTTCTATTACGAAAAGCGTGATTATTATCTATCGATATTTTTTGTTTAGCAGCTGAAAAATCACACATATCAATAAACAAATTGATTTCTACAAATCACACAAATGTAGAGTACATGATTTTACCAAGGTACCATTCAATCAATCATAGCTACACATATGATATAAATTCTTTCAGCTTAATCTTTCTGGGATTGATTTCAAAACCAGTAATGCTACAATATGTATTTTTTTCAACTAAAAAATATTTAATATGTTCGTTCCAGGCATAATAAATACGTATAGAGAAATGATAACTATAATTTTTAGGGTTCAAATGTAGCCGTTTGAACTATTTTAGAAAAATAGAAACACACTTTATCAGTTTTTTAAATACTAATCTGAGTTCATTAACACAATTTCATTAGTGTCTCAACAACTGTTCAGAATGTTTTATTATGAAAGTGAAAATGAAATAAATATTCGATGTCTTATTTCCTGCATTATATGTATACATTCTTCTTAATGTTGTTTGGTCATTTGGTAATAGTGTGCAACAAATAAATCAAATCATCTAAATNCACGCTGATGAGCATATAGATAGAAACTAATTTTAAATAGAAAGTTTCGAAACAATATTCCATTGTCTTTCAATTGTGATATCGCATTTATTAACATTATTTATGTTCAATAATCATCTAAATAAGAACATCCATGTTACTATCATCCTTACAATCTGATGAATAATATGGATGCTGTTCATCACCCATATACGTATTAGTTGCTTGTTTACACCGATTGTACTTCATAACTAATTTATTTCAAGACACTAAAAATCTAGTTTTAAATTTTAACTCATAGAAAAATCGATATTTTCATCAGTATCTACTTTATTAAAATATTCGCACATTAATAGCTTACTATTCAAATATATATAACAAAATACTGTATAGTCACTTGATGGCTACTAAAAATAGGAATAAAAAAACATACAATATCATAACAAAACTCATTAGATAATATATTTTTCATTGAAATCAAAACATAACTTCCCATGTACTTATATACCTTCTTTCAAATATTGTTTTATATGAACTATATTCGTTACATGACAGCTGTCACTCGTTTTTAAACATTACATTTTTTCTTTACTATATATCAACACAATAACTCAGTTCTGTATTGTTATATGCATACTTTTTCAATGCAAAAGAAATATTCATTGTTTATGATTTATAAATACTTATTCGCATAAAAACATAACTATTTCAATAAATAAAATATTTATTCTGATAACTATTTTAAATATTGGCTTCTAGAACATTAGCTTTTCTCAAAGTATAGTATTCAACCAATAAACGCAAATTAATCATCAAACCTTCTTGAAATTTATCTTGCGAACAATACACTGATTTAAAACGTGTTTTCGTTGTTGACTTTTATTTTGCTACAGTTAGAAAACAGTTCAGAAAATAACTTGAAAATCTAGCACTGTAAAGGTTATCATGAACCCTTTTTTTTAATATTTCTAACTTCTCTTTCTCTTTCTCTCTCTCTCTTTCTGACATTCTCTCTTTGTCTGAAAAATGATAAGAGCATTGCTGCACGTTGCATAGATAAAAACGATTGTTTATGATATTTATCATAAGATTGGAATTTCTTAAGAGGAATTCTTCACCAGCTCTGTGAAGTTTCATATCATCACGTTCATGTGCACAGCTAGAATGCGATTTTCTCAATGAGGCGAGACATTTAATATGAAATAGTTGCACATCGATATCGCCTATGTGTTAATTGTAATAGATATGTGTATATATGATTGTCTTCAGGCATATGCTCACTGGATGTTTTTATTACATTACAAGAAATTGTCTTTTTTCTTGAATATATTTCGTTTAGCTCTCCATTCAATTTATCGTTAGTCTCCCTGATCATCAAACATAATAAAAAGAAGAGGTAACAACATGATTTTTTTATTTATTGAATATTTGGCATTCATGCTAGTATAGTTTGTTGTATAAGTTAGATAATTTTGATTTAATTTGATTGATCATTGATTGAAAATAAGGCATATCATTTCTTCCAAATTTTGA
>OENM01002637.1:0-14059 GCA_900239745.1 Rotaria magnacalcarata
TTTACATTATAGCAATAGTGGCGGTAGCTCCCATACGGGTTACACCTAACGATCTAATAACAAGCAATTCGTCCAGCGTCCGAACTCCACCAACAGCCTTGATCTGCACATTTGGTCCACAGTGTTCTTGAATCAACATAAGATGCGGGATGGTGTCACCCTTGTAGGAGTACAAGTCATTCATATTCTTGAAAAAAACAACCGAGAGCAATATGTAGATCTGGCAAAGCTTGATAATGTGCTCGTCTTGAAGATAATCGTTTTCGAAAATGACTTTTAATATAGCATTGCGTTTTGTGACAGCTTCGTTGATGAACTGGATCTCCTTACTGACATAGTCCCAGTCTCCTCTTGAGGGTGTGGGTGTGGGTGTGGGTGTGGATACGGGCAAAAGTAACTCAAAATCACACCCACACCCACACCCTTCAAGAACAACACTTCATTGAGTTCAAATACTAAATCGTTGTGAGTACAGCATTAGGAAAATTCGAAAAATAAAAGAGACTATGGAATTCTCTATAGGTCGTACCATGACATAAAGTAGTCTATCCCTTTATTTATTTTTCTTTATTTAATAAAGTGTAACTAGAGATTCAATGAGACCAGTCAAAATAAGGAAATTTCTATAATCGTATGCTTAATGTGGAATAATAATAGCAGTGGAGAACATTTTACTCACAATGAAATAACAGTGCAAAAGGAACAACCTTTATCACACACACTAATTTGCACTTTTGTGAACCAATTATTTATGAATATAATTTAATATGTCACTCACCTATGAGTAAAGCTGAGATTGAAAAACCTTGATTACAAGATTGCGTTTTACAGTCAGTATGAAAGATTTGAATTATTCAATCTTTTCCCCAGAGTGTTACTGGAAGTCTTAGTTTCTCAGAACAGCTCACAAATACTAATCAAAATAACGGTAGAAAAGCTTCCATCGCTCATCTATTTAAGAGGATGTGAGTGAGTAGTTTGAAGCGATAGTAGAAATGATGAGAATGAAAACCATATATTCAAAGGAACATAGCTAGGGGTGTGGGTGAGAATATAGAGAAAGGTTATAGTACAGTCTTTACGTCAATAATAATATGAAACACTATCTAAATATAGTTTGTACTTCTCGAACAACTTCTCCTTTTTCATGCAGATCAGGCATATTGCCACATCATGATCTTCTTTACAGTCTAGCACTTAATCATGAAAATGCTTAATATATATTCGAATCAGATGTTACTTATACATCATATTTGATAGTCCCTTGAAGCCATCTATCATGTATCGAAACGGGATTTACAGACAAGCTCGTGTAGATCTTCTCCTTCTATACATTTTCACACTTCGAAAATCCCAACACCTACATATGTATCTATGCGATATTGTATACCCAAGGATCCCTATTGAAAATATCACCATTTTAAAACGAATGAAAATTCTCCACCTTACACAATCAACCGAATAGTCAAAACAATGCGTGGAAACAAATCTGGACTAGAAAAGTTGAAACATGATGCTAACTTTACTTAAAGTAGGAATGACGGTAGATCTAAGAAAAACTATTTCTATTTCAAGCGTACTGGTCTATAAAAGTTGCATATAAATGAAAAGTGCAGAAATCTATCTAAAATCAAAGACATTGTCGAGAAAAAGACTAAGGAGCATCAAAAGAGCAGAGAAAACTGCCATTATGAAATAAGCGTCGAGATGAGTTCTCAGTCACTCTCACAGGCATAGCCATACCAACTCAATTTGATTCACACGTTCTGTTTGCCAAACTTCTCAGCAACCCCTTAATGCCCCGTACCAGGTGTTCACCCAAATACTAACAGAAAGATATCGTGAAGCTCGGTTCACATATAGACACCAACATCCACACCAAATAGGTTACAATTATTTGTTTTAATTGAAAAATCGATTACTATGACACTATTATAACCCTATTTTCATAATTATTTGCATCGAAACAATTAATTATAATCAATTTTTTCAACTCAAACAATGATTAAACTAGAGCTATAATAATGTCATTATAATCGAATTTTCCTCGATTATTCTCATATGTATGTATTGTTTTTAATAATGGCCATTCGTGATATTATTCTTTATGTTTAATATACTTGTGTCGCACTCAAAGGTAAAATATTTTCGATTGCGTCCACTGTATCAAAGTCGGTTGCTAAAACTCGACAATGGATTGATTCGCTTAAGTGAGATACAACATTGCAAGAGCTGAGCAAGAAAAACTCCATCAGACACAATCTAGAATAGCAACATGCGACAGACAGTGTTACTTTTCTTTATAGAATATTGAGTAGTGTTTCTAATAGCAAGTATACAAAACCGAAGCAAAATATACGACGCTGCATCAGTTTTCAGAAAACCAAAGTAAATTATGCATACTTGACAGAAATTATTTCAAAACCGCATGATATATCGAAAATCAGTAGAAAAGAGTGCTAAGAAGTCGATCGTGGAATAAATTATTGTTATTTTTCGGTTTAATTAATTCGATAGCATCTATCATTGATCAATTCAAAGAAATTAAAAATACACTGTGTTTTCATAGCAATATTCATTTCGTTTACAGAAAGACAGCCCTTCAGTGTTAGCTTCGGCTTCAGCAAAAGTCGATACCATCACGTATAATGTCAGTCGAACGATAATCATTTAGCATAGGCAGCTGACATACAACAAATTTCTCATTATTTTAGATGTCTGTTGTGGATATCAAATCTCCATCAAATAAAGGTAGGATATTGTTAACTATCGTCTTAAGTTTGCAGCTACTCGAGAGCAAGAATGAGGAGAATATGTAACACGTATAAATCATAAGCGTACAACCTCAACTATTGCAGTAGTGTACCCCTTTTAACAACGTGAACCGCATCAGCGTTTCAAATAAAAATTGAACCTACAACGAACAAGAATACTGATTTCTGTAAAAACTCTTAAAAACCACTCAGTCTCATCCTGTTAGTTCATTTACAAACCAGATTTTCATAAAAATAATATGTGTATTCTCTAACGCTTATAAGTGCAGGTTAAAAAATAACTCAATTTCATGAAAAAGAACCTTATCATTATTTTATCTTTAAAGTTAACAGTGGTAGTTGTGTTTTTTATGTGAACATTGACACATGATTCTCGAAAACTAACAAATCCATTTTAATTGATTTCTGACTGTTGACAAGTAACTTACGTTATCATTTGAGATTGATTAGAGTGAGTGGGATCAAATTTAAAAACAAATTCATAAAGAGTGTATATGATAGTCCGTCAAGCATTATCTACAAATATGACAAGGTTTTTCTGACAATTTGTCACATATACTGCAGGAGTAATAAATGCAAAAATACTCTCTTGAGGGTGTGGATGTGGGTGTGGGTGTGTGGGTGTGGGTGTGGGTGTGGGTGTGGGTGTGATTTTTAGTTACTTTTGCCCCTATCCACACTCACACCCACCCACACCCACACCCACACCCACACGCTCTATCATACAATATGCAAACACGTCTTCGCAGCATCTCAAAAACTGATGCAAACAACAAAGAAAAAGAAAATATCAAACATCTCCGATAACGAATTACAAGCATTAAAATCACTTAAAGAAAACAAACACATAATTATAACACGAGCAGATAAATGGAACGCCATTGTCATCATGAACAAAATAGGCTACATCAACTGAATTGAAACGATATTAGCAGGAAACCAGTTTGCACCGTTACCCAAATCAACATCACTAGAAAAGAAAGAAAAAGAAATGAACAAAATACTGAGAGAACTCCACAACAATCAAATAATAGATAAGTCCGTATTTTGGCATTTACATTCAACTTCATCATCTCTTTCAGTCTTATATGGACAACCAAAAGTCCATAAAACAGGCTACCCATTAAGACCTATCATCTCAACTATCGTATCTTACAACTACTCACTCTCAAAATATTTAGCTAAACTCATCTCAAATCATCGTACAGAAACTCCACCATCATATATAAAAGGCTCTTTCGAACTAGTTAAAAAACAAAAAACGATCACCATTAAAACAACCACCATAATGGTCAGCTTTGACGTCGAATCACTCTACACAAACGTTCCTGTGAAAGAAGCAATAGAACTCGCATTAGATATAATCTACAAACGACCAAATAAACCTGATAAACTTCTTACTCGGAAACAGACACAACAACTATTACATCACGCTGTATGCGACGTATCGTTTCGATTCATGGACAAAACATACATACAAAAAGATGGCGTTGCGATGGGCAATGCAATTGCACCAATACTTGCCGACTTATTCATGATAAAAATGGAAGAAAAGCTCAATCGATTCACAAAAAACAGACCAAAAATATGGCTCCGATATGTCGATAACGTATTCTGCATATTTGATATAGAAGAAAAACACATTAAAATATTCTTACAACGAATAAACATGTGGCATAATAATCTCAAATTCACTTCTGAATTTGAAGAAGATGCGACACTACCCTTCCTCGGCGTACTAATCAAAAAAGAAAACAATTCCTTAATCACAAGTGTTTATCGTAAAAAAACACACACAAATTTATACTTACTCTGGGATTCAAACCAATGTAAAAAAATACAAAATAGGATTAATCAAAAAATTGACAATTAGAATTCAACGTATATGTTCAAACGAAACAATAGCTAAAGCAGAAAAAAGAAAATTAGATGAAATACTAAAAAACAATGGATATCCGGCTCACATCATTCGACGTGGAATTAAAGCAGGTGAAGCCATTGCAAAACGATTACAACAACCACAACCAAAAGAGCCAACTGTAGAAAAACAGAAAATATTCTTCACCATTCCTTACTTTGGTCAAGAATCAATCGTCTTCGCCAGTCGTGTAAGAAGAATATGTGATAAAATGTTATCACACATACATCTAAACATAGCATACAAAAAACAAGGAACACTAAAACAAAACTTCTTACCAACTCAAAAAGGTCGCGACGAATCGAAAAGTAATAAAGAACTAATTTATCATATACCATGTCAAAATTGTGAAAAAATATATATCGGAGAAACAGGAAGATCACGAGAAACAAGAATCACTGAACATCTAAAAGCAATAAAGAAGAAAGACACCAACTCCGAAATAGTAAAACATATACTTAATACGAATCATACCATGAACTTCAACAAAACAACAGCATTAGCCAAAGAAACAAATTGGAAAAGACGTATAATCAAAGAAAGCTTACTTACATTTGAAAGCAAGGACAAAGCAGTTACTGAAGTCAAACATAAATTACAAGTATTTGGATAGCCCCACCATAGGGGCACTTATGTGACCAGTCATATGACATCCGTTCTTTCGAACAGATGTCATATTAGTAAAATGAATCATATAAAATTGTAAAATAAAACGCGTCACATTGTGTCTGATGATGATTCCAGTAGGATATCGAAAGCTCACACACTCTTCTTCAATAAATAAACTTTCATACTGAAGATATGATCTTCACGGCAGTAATACAATTCATTCTCACAAAAATGAAAATTCGAAAGAAGCAACACGTGTACAACTATATTGATATAAGAAAAACATCATTCATTTAGTTTAAGTAAGACACAAGCAAATTTTGGGTAACATTTTTGACCTGATGCGAATCAGTTCAGTTTAGGAACAAGAGCTGTTCGATCAGATCAGCTCCTATCGAAATGAGCTTCCGAACACCTGAACGGATTACCGGGTGTCTGGAACACTGATACGAAATGTCTTCGTCCTCTGTTTGTTTTTCAAATGTATTGTTACATTTCATATGTTCTTTTCAATTAATCAATGTTGTATTTTGTGAAACACGACCTGAAAGGAGTTTTGAAGTGTTTAGGGTAGAAATTTTACNCCCCCCCCCCCAAACCGTGACCGACAGGTAACCTACATGTCGGTAAAGATCTGTGATGGGTAAATTTTGCTCATCGCAGATCATTATACTGAGGTGATTTACTCATCACAGATCGTTACAGACAGATAATTTATCCATCACAAAGCGTTACAGAGGTGCTTTTTTGAAGTCAAACAGAAAGTAGTATTGAGGTGTTAAGGGTGCACAGTTAGATTACTTTCACATAAATTTTAATTGATGAATTAGCTAATTACGGTATAACTGGTTAATTACCGATAACAGATAGGCGTTGGAACCATCACAGACGAGTTAACTAATTCAGGGTAGATAGAGAGGAGCACTTATAATATACTTTGATGAACAGTAGTGGACGTTTTCATGCGGTCAAGGAACATATAATGCTACAATATCAGCAAATTTATCACCTACTTCCATTTTTCCCTTGTAGGTGATGCATTAAGGTATAATGAAAAAAAAAGTTCAGAAACGCATAGAATAATTTGTATTTCTGATTAGAATTAACATTTACACCGTGTTTCACATTTTAATTCCAAAAGGATAGCGCTAACAGCTTTTTTGTACGCATTCCAAAAATAAAATTAAAATAAAGTCCGAAATTTAAAAACAAGAAAGGAAGTATGAAATTATTAGATTTGGGTCGATGTTTTGCTGTCGATAAGTATTCAATATGTTTTTAAGTTGTCTAAAATATAAATTTTAATCATTACCAGGAGAAGATGAAAACAACAATTCTAAACTTAAAAGTAAAAGATTCATCAACATATCTGTATACTGCTTCAGAAGAACGTTCTATAAGAAAAATCGAAAAATTGATATGTTTGCTATTACTGATACTGATCAATAAGTCCTTTTTCAAGCGTTTGGATGGCCTCTACTAAAATATTCCTATCATAACAATATTAAATAAATGGCATTTGAAATGTTTATGTAAATATTTTTAAAAATATCAGGTTCTAGAAAAAAATGACATGAACTCTTTGCAAGTATAGATGGTGTCAATAAGCGATACTTATACATATGTTCCATGAATATTAGATCATAAATTCTGCTCTTGATAAATCCTGTCTTCTCGAAAGTAAACATCAAGCTTCGCCCAAGCAGTGATGAATTTTTTTTATCTGTGTTTATTTTTCCGGCTGCAGAAAATTACAGCATCATGAAGCTCAATGCGGCCTCGTGAAAAGTAATCGAAATTCATGTAACTGTCATCTTGATACTGAAGGTCTGATTTCCAATCTGAAAGCAATTTTGCGAGTTCACGGTTGACTCTTATTTTTAATTTTAAACTGGTTTCTTGTGATATCAAGTTTTTTAGATTATGACGCCACTTTTTATTTTATTTTCAATGCGCCCATTTAGTTGGTGAAATGAGAAAGAAAACGAAGTAAAATTGTCCACGCACATAAAAAACGTGCCCGTTTCGCGTTTCATCGTTGAGAAAAAGAAACAAACTAGGAAGTATATTTGCCTAGAAGCAGCAATGCAATTTTGCATCGCATCCACTTAAATAAAACAATATTTGTGTTTAATTTTGAAATTTTGCAAATGACTAACTCATAAAGAACCTTCAGAAATATCGAAAAGCGCCTGAAGTATCGAAGCCAAAACAAACGAATAGAAAAAAGTTAGTTCTGAAGTATGTATATATCCACTTATGACAAATGAAAGGAAGTGATTGTGAGATGATTCAAATAATACTTCCAACTATGACTGCAAAATTCCAAAAATAAGCAGCGTTCACCCTTGCCGTGCATGACTTTCATCGTAAGCTGTTCGTTTCCAAGTTACCTAACATTCGATACTTCCTCATAATGATGTGGATATAAAAAGGCTGTGGTAGAAAACATTCTCTCATGCATCCTTAACAAGTGATGGAAACCAAATTCCAGTTCCAACAACCATTGTTGATAATTTTATTAATTTTAATAGCACGTATTCAATGTATTTCAATTGACACGAATCTGCTAAGAACTCAAGCCAAGAATCTAATTGATGCTTACGAATCCAAACCGACAGATGCAATTCTTTTTTGGAATGCCGTTTTGCTGAACGCTGCTGCTAATGATTATGATAACTCGATAGCCGATTCACCTGATCAAGCTGGTCCAACAACAACTTCACGAGCATTTGCTATTATACACGGTGCTATGTACGAAGCAATGAATGGTTTTGAGAGAATCTATATATCAATGTATCGTCCTAGCAGTATGCCAGCAACATATGATGTTCCACGTGCTCCAGCTGTTGAAGCCGCCATTACTGAAGCCGCTTACCAAACATTGTATGCATTATATCCAAAACAGAGAGAACTTTTTACTCAAACTCGGAATAATTTTATTAAATTGGTCAGAGGTGATTCATCAGATAATGCTGGCATAAATAAAGGTATTCTTGTTGGAAAGTTATTAGCGTTAACAATTTTAGAAAGTCGAAGTTCTGATAACAGTCAAAATCAGGGAACATACAAACTAATCAATCAAACAGGTTACCATCAACCAGATCCTACACATCCAGATCAACCATTTCTCAGTCCACGCTGGGGTACAGTCACCCCTTTCGTCATTCAATCTGGATCACAATTTCGTGCTTCCAATACTGTTGGCAATACTTTGGCAGGTCGTCGTCAATTTCTGAGATCGGAAAAATACATTAGTGACTATAATGAAGTTGTATCTCTTGGAACTCGTAACAGTCAAACTCGAACCGCCGATCAAACCGAAGTCGGTATTTTCTGGGGTTATGATGGTGCACCCAAACTAGGTGTTCCTCCAAGACTATACAATCAAGTTGTTCGCGTCATTGCCATTAAAAAAAATAATACATTGCAACAGAATGCACAGCTATTTGCTTTCGTCAATTATGCAATGGCTGATGCAGGCATTTCGGCATGGGAAACTAAATATTATTATGAATTATGGAGACCAATTCTGGGTGTTCGCCAAGGCTCACCAACAACTCGTGCCATACCCAATTGGTTACCACTTGGAGCACCAGCAGATGGTGGTGGCGATAATTTTACACCACCATTTCCAAGTTACGTTTCTGGACATTCAACATTTGGTTCAGCAGCGTTTGAGATGCTTCGATTATTCTATGGTACCGATCAGTTTCAATTTCAGTTTCAATCCGATGAATACAATGGAGCCACCAAAGATTCAATAACCGGCCGTGTTCGACCAAACCGTACACGATCCTATGAAAGATTTTCACAAGCTGAAGAAGAAAATTTTCTCAGTCGAATTTACTTGGGTGTTCATTGGCGTATTGATCAAGAAGAAGGTAGAACAATGGGAAGAAAAATAGCAAAATATATTTATGACAAATTGACTTAAAGCATAATAATTTATTAAAGACATTCAATAGTGAAAGCGAAATTAATTAACATTATATCATTTTCTTTAATTTTTTCCTCCAAATTTCCGATGAACAACCTTCTAATAAGCGAGAATAAAATTTATTTTAATCATATGTTTCTTCTATGTTACAAGTTCATCTTAATTCAAACTAATAATTTTAGTTAAATCTGTTCAAACGGAGGGTGTGGCTGTGGGTGCTGATCCGGCTGGGTTTATTCGCTCATAAACATGCATACCGACACACCCACACCCTGTCTGTGATGGGTAAATTTCACCAATCACAGATCACAACAGTAAGATGATTTACTCATCAACAACCGTCACAGACAGGTAACTTACCCATCACAGACAGGTGATTTATCCATCCCAAAGCGTTACAGGGGTGCTGTTTTGAAGTCGAACGGAAAGTAGTATTGAGGTGTTAAAGGTGCACAGTTAGATTACTTTCACATAAATTTTAATTGATGAATTAGCTAATTACGGTATAACTGGTTAATTACCGATAACAGATAGGCGTTGGAACCATCACAAACGGGTTAGCAAATGCAGGGTGGATAGAGAGGACCACTTATGATATACTTTGATGAATAGTAGTAGACGTTTTCATGCGGTCAAAGAATACATAAGGGTGAACAGCAGTCAAGACTAGTTTCATCCTTGCTGAAGGGAATCATCAGTTGACAAATAATCTAAATGATAAAATTAAATTTAAATAAATAAATTTAAAAAATCACAAGATAAAATTATATCTGACTTATATATAGAGAATTAAATTCAAAACTCATATATATAAGTTGATAAAATCAAATAACTGTAGTGTGAACAGCTACGATGATGTTTTGAGTTGTTTTCGCATGTTTGAATGTTGGTTTTGTTTTGAAATGATTTGTTGCGATATATCTGAAACAAAAAAGAAAGTTAGAAAGTTTTTGGAAATTCTATTGGATTAATTTCTGAATAAGTATGATATGATTTTATTCATTTTGAAAGGATACATTAATTAATTATTTATAGGAATTGTTTTCGGTTTTTTTATTATTATGTTTTTATTGTTTTTTAGATTAATCATCCTGAAGAGAAAAATTTCCTGGTCATTGGTATCCGATATATGGAGGCTTGATGATATTTGTAGTTTGTTGTCGAGTTGTTTTTGGCTTTTCGAATTTTCCTAAATAATGGTAGCAAAAGAAGTGTTTTAATTTTTTATGTTAAGCTATGAGATAAATTGTTTTTGGTACAGTTGTTTGACTCACTTTTGGGTATTTTTTTATTTTGTAACAATGCTTGGTTTGGTCGTTTGCGTATGAGCTCATTGTGTGCTTGACGACGGATGCGATTGCCTACGATTAATTTTGTGTACATTGCTGGTGTGTAGGAAGCTACCACGACGCGTTTCGACTATTGCTTAGATAGTCTCATCAGGTGGCTTAAAGTCTTCAAAAATCAATTTTAAATTCAAAACATAAAATTTTGAACCATTTCTGAAGTATTTCAAATCTATTAGTGAAGTTTATTCTTCTTCACTAAAAAGTGGTTTGGTAGATGAATGAAGCGTGGTATGAATTGTTTTCAAATTTACCTTGTTTTTTTGAAAGTTATGTTACCGTGTGTGTGATGTTGATCTAGTGGAAAGTCGGTAGTCGTGTCATATTGTAATGATTTTGTGTTAGAATATTTTCATAATGAGTAGTAGAAGGTCGAAGAGTTTCAATCTTGATGTGTAAATCTGTATATCTAGAATGGAAAAGCTGATGAAGTTTAATTATGAAAATCGATGGGGTAATGGAAGAATACAGAAAAAAAAATGAACAAATAATTTAAGCGGAAAGTGTGATTTTTTTTTCACGGAACAGGACAGAAGTTGAATGTTCAGTTCTGTAGTCGGTGTCATTTGTGTGTTGATTAGAAGTATTGATTTGATCTGGGAATTGGTATGATGTGGAAGAATGACAGTGGAATAAGGTGACTGTACATAATTCGATATGGATCAATTGACGAGGCGTCTTTTATGTTTCTGTTTTATGGTATCTGAAACAAAGTGAGATTGAAGATTGGAGAAAATTTTGGATAAACAAGAAAAATCTTACTGGGAAGTGGGATTGGTTTTAACATTGTTGGAGGTGGTCGTTTTTGAACTAACTCATGTCCAGTGTTACGATGATTTCGATGTCCAAGAATTAGTCGAAAATCTATTCCTATTGTATTTTGAAATATTTCTGAATAAATCTTATGTATATCACGTTTCAGACTATGTAGTCGTTTTTCATGTGTATAATGAAGAAAGAGAGTGTTTGCGAATTTATTCGGCTTGCTTTGTTTTGAAACTGTAGTGCTGCTCGTTGTTTTTTCTTTTGTATTTTGATTGTCAATCTCTTCGTCGAATGAAAAAGCTGCAATTCTATGTTGTGTTTCTCGTTCTTTGACAGTCAGTTTAGGTAGTAAAGTATTTCTCATAACTAAAAATTGATTCTCGTTGGCGATGAACGGTATCATAGATGATTTTGACAATGATCGACCGAAGAAATTTCTGAAATGTGTATCAATATACCTGGATGGATACCTAACCGATGTATATTATAGTAAAGAAATTTGAGAAATAATTAAAAAATGAATGTTGTCGATAGAGAGACTTACACATTATAGAGCAACATCAATCGAATAGAACGACGTTCCTTTTCAAAAATGTCCAATGTCGTTGAATAACGTAGAGCTCGAAGAAGAGCAGCTTGAATAATATTCGAAAATACATGACGTGGATGATCAGAAATAAATGGTACAACACAGGGTTCGGCTGCTGGTTTATGGTAGACTGATGTGCATAGAATACCATTCTTATTGTTGATAAGAAGATCAAGAAATGAAACACAGCTACCAATATTAGCTTCTAATTTAATGTTTGGATGAAAGGCATTAGCTTTCTTGATGACTGCTTCGATTTTTGCCTTTGGTTCATTAAAAGTAAAGAAGATATCATCAATATATCTAGGATAATCAAAGGAAAAAATAATGAATCTCTTCAAATAGAGCAACAAGAAGATAAATAAATAATAACATACCGGCCATAGATTTCATGGGGTCCTATTGCACCACAAATGGCATCTTTTTCCCATTTCCACATGAAAATGTTGGCTAATGTTAAAGTAAACGGTGATCCCATTGCACCACCAATAATTTGGCGATAGAATTTATTTCCATCAACAAATGCAGTCTCTTTGAGAACAAGATCAGCTAATTGAAGAATAACTTTAATTGAAACGCCTTGAACTTTCTCATAATGATGTTCAAGAAGAAATTCTTTGAGGATTTTAAGTGACTCGTCTTGTGGTAACATTGTATATAAGTTCGTAATATCAGCTGTACAAAATAGAGTCGTAGGCTTCAAATGACCATTACGAACATATTGTTCTAATTGACGAAGAAGATGANAATCTCTCCTAATAGAACAACAAGAAGATAAATAAATAAATAATAACATACCGGCCATAGATTTCATGAGACTCTAATGCACCACAGATGGCATTTTTTTCCCATTTCCACATGAAAATATTGGCTAATGTTAAAGTAAATGGTGATCCCATTGCACCACCAATAATTTGTCGATAGAATTTATTTCCATCGACAAATGCCGTCTCTTTGAGAACAAGATCAGCTAATTGAAGAATAACTTTAATTGAAATGCCTTGAACTTTCTCATAATGATATTCAAGAAGAAATTCTTCGAGGATTTTAAGTGACTCGTCTTGTGGTAACATAGTATATAAGTTCGTAATATCAGCTGTACAAAATAGAGTCGTAGGCTTCAAATGACCATTACGAACATATTGTTCTAATTGACGAAGAAGATGACCACCATCAATAATGGGTCTCGGTTCAGCATGCATATCAAACAAAGGTCGAATGGATTGATCCAAAAATCGAGATATACCAGTAGTAGCAGCATGAATCGTATTCATAATGGGTCGTAGTGTTATTGGATTCTAATTAGAAAAAGATGAAAGCAAATAGTTATTGAATTTGAAAAAAAAACGGGTAATAAATAGTAGGTGAGACATTACCTTATGTGTTTTAGGATTGTAATACATATAGGCTAACTCGACAGTTAATCGACTTGGTATCATTTTTTTATATTGTTGAGGTGAAATTTGGTTGGGCTTGGCGTGAAGATCATTGAGTAAGCGAGTGACTTTACTTAAAATCTCTTCAATGGGACTTGATGATAATTCTTCATAGGCACCTGTTTTCATTCGATATTCAATTGCCTTTTCTTCAAATTCATTTACATGAGCTACATACAAATTGCCACCTTTATCTGTTTCTCGAAGAAGTAATTGGTTTTTCTTGAGTTTACGACGAATCAACTTCATCGTCTGTAAATCACGTTGAGCGCGAACGTGTTCAATAAATGGCAGTGGAGCCATATAGTGACGCATGAGACAAGCTTGAAGACGTTCAGAAAATTGTTTGAAAATGTTTGATTTAGCATTTATGTGACATTTTTCCGAAAGCCGTAATATCGTTTGATTTATCATGATTTCATGTTGCTCTTGAACTATTTTTACTCGTTCCTTATATGAACGAAGAGCAGTACGATTTGGTCGAATATAATTTCCATCTAAAATAGATGACAGAAAAAAATCAATTGAAATACTATGAAATCCGAGATATTTGTGTAAATCCTACGTCGAGAAAGATACTCATGTCCAATCATAGCCAATGAATGATCGTTCACATTGAGTATCACTTCTGGAGACACGCCAATTGTTTGCTTTGCTTTTTTAGAACGTTGACGACGACGAC
>OENM01002638.1:0-11005 GCA_900239745.1 Rotaria magnacalcarata
TAAAATGTAAAATATTAGTTGCAGTCAAACGTGAATCGGTTCTCGCTAAAATATCGCTTAGAAAAAAGGATATTTTCATTCAGCACTAATCTTGTAGAAGCTTACACAATTTTTCTAGTAGTTTTTCAAGAAATCAGTGAGAACTTACTGTTTTAGAAACCAAGGAATTAGTTGAAATGGGTAGACAGAATATCATATATGGATTTTTCGTTGAGAAAAATAGTCTGACATGAGCAATAGAAACGTTTCATAATCAAAATAATCTATTGTATTTTGGCCTGAAATCAAAATTTTGCGGAATGAACGAGTCAACTCAAACAANCAACATCATATGTACCACCAACTCCACCACTTAATGCATAGAACAAGTCACTATTTTGGCATGGGCTTACAATTTTACGTTGTCCATCCACAGTAACCACATCATATTCGAGTACTTGATCAACACCCAAACCTTTCCACGATGACAATAGACTATGGCTACCACCTTGTAAAAATCCACCAGTACCACCTACAGGGTTACAAGATCCACCAAATTGCTGTCAAATTGTATTTAGATAACCATTCGTAAATAGTGGCGGAACCAGGATTTCAGTCTAGAGGGAGCTCAGCTCCATCTTAATTATTCAAAGTCTACTTACGATAGTAAATTTTTTTTTGAAAACTGTCATGTTTGAGTCAGTTTTGTGAGTCCTAATATCTTATTCAATCAGTTCTTGCTCATATATTTATAAACATTATGTTTATATCAACATATGAATGGGATTCTATATTTAAATGCATTTCATATCACTTAATCACATTAACAAATTCTACTATTTTTATGTTGTATGGCAAATACATCAATAACCTTTTCAAAATCTATGCCAAGTTCTCTTTCAATAGCCAATACACTAAGATCACTAAGTCTTTCATCACCCATCGAATTTCGAGCATAATTTTTAATCAATTTCATCCTGGAAAACGACCTTTCACATACGACGGACGACACAGGAAATGTGACAGCACCTTTGATCAAAGTCACAGTTGAAGGGTGTGGGTGTCTGTATTCCGCATGCAAGTCTCACATCCACACACCCACACGCACACCCAATTTTCTAGAGGGAGCTCAACAGTTTCTAGAGAGAGCTCAGCTCCCCCAAGCTCCCCCTCTGGCTCCGCCACTAATTGCCATATTCGATAGTTTGATGAGTATGATAGATAGCGATGAAACTGACACTGCGTGACCCATGTTAGTGCAACAAATACTTTATATATTAGTGCAGCGTTTTTAATAGAAATCTAAAACACAGTACATTTAGGTACTTTGCTTCTATTGGCAAAGTGTTAGGTGGCACTTTGTGATGAACAATAAAGTACCAAAAGTGCCAACAGGAAGAAACTTAAGAAAAACAAAGAAAAAAAGATATGCTATTGACCATTTTTAATTAATAAAATGTTTCTGTACAAAAGAAACAATATACAAAAGACTTGTTGATAAAAGATAAAATACACATATTCATCTGACTAGCTTAAATAAACATTTTTCTGAATTAACCTTTAGTATTATGTATACAAAAAAAACAAATAAACAAAGTACTTTTTTATTTTACAGAGTACCATCAGGGTATTTTGTTTTTCCGAGCAAAGTGCAAAACACGGTACTTTTTCAAAATCGTAAGTACCACGGGTACTTTGCTTTTGCTTGTGATACTTAATATTAAAAACACTGTATTAGTGTGTCAGATATGTAACAAATTATTAGAACTTTGTTCTTTTTCTAGTTATCATCCCGTTTTCATCTTAAAATTAGAAAATGTAATTATAGAACATTCATGTTTCAAATATAGGCTATCAATTATGTCTTCCTTTTATTGCATAATTGCATGCCACTGTCATCTATAGAAGACATCTATATTTTTTTCTCTTTATTCTTTTTCTTTCGTTCTGTTGTTTCGTTGGTCATTTTACTGACGTATATGTTTTCTTTCTGTTCTGTCCGGTGTCTAAACTAAACAAGTACCGATATTCATATATGAGGCCTCAATCACACTGAAAAAGAGAAAACAAAATAAGTGACGCGATTGGTCTATTACGATTTAAGTCATCTTTTTGAGATGATGTATTCGTTCATTCTGTTTTAATTCGCTTTGAATTAGTCGGTGTGATTGGGGCCTGAGTCTTTATTTGCTTGAAAATGAATAATTCAATTGATTGTCCTGATAAAGAAATTTCAAAACGTATTGATAAAAGTCGTATATATTCTGATATTGATGGAATATTTGATTGTACATTGATCAAAGTAAAATAATTTGATTTTTAAATTATTCAACAATATATGATTTATATCTCGCCTTATAGTATGCTGATGATAATCAAAAAATTCTAAATGAAATTCAGATAACGATCATTCATGAATCATTGAAATATTCTTTGTTGATACACAAGTAAGAAAAATATTAGATAATCTTGAGCGAATATAAGTCGCCTATTGAATGATATTTCTAGATCAAATGATGAAACAAGTGTTGATGTATCAGATAGCAATATTGAATTAGTCAAGTCAAAATTTGATTTAATGTAATTAATGGCACTTGCAAATATAAGAATTAAATCGACGTTTATTTCATTTTATTTTTCTTATTATTTAGATTTCATAATTTAACAGGAAATTTCTGGAAATATCGTGATCAATTCATTAAAATTCCCGGACATTATTATTTGTTTTCCAATGATTTAGGTTCATCAGTAAGAAAAGAAGTTAATATGTTTTTGTGTACTCAAAAAAAAATGTGAGTACACTATAGAATCGGTCAGTGTGTCCGTCCGTCCGTCCGTTTATTCGATAACTCTTCACAATTACATTCGATTGAGCTGACATTTTGTGCACAGAATTGTCTCATCTATATCTAGGTCGAGTTCGAAGATGGGAAGGATCCGTCAAGAAATGCCTGAGTTATCGAAAAAATTGTCATCTTTGACCAGACCATCCCTGAGGGGGAGTACAGGGATTTTTCAAAAAACAATTTTCTCAGAATTATTCACAACATATATAAATCGACTCAGTTTTTAACGCTGATTCCGAATTTGATATTGGTTTTGAACTAAATTGTAGCTTTCTAAAGAAACATTGACTGAAAAAGGTCTCAAATACACAAAAACTGCATCTAGAAATCAAATTGCCTAGATATGTCTCAGATGGCCAGTAGTTTAGGGTTTTTCAAATGCCTGGTTTTGTAGTAAGTCTCATGATAATTTTGGTGCGCAAAACATTCTAGAATGACTCACCTGTCCCAGGCACTTTTTGCAGTACACATAACTCTCGGATGAAATCCGAAGTTTCCACATTTATTTATAGGTAAAGATTACTTACGAGAGTTTTTTTAACTTTAGACTAGCTCAGAAGAACAACAAATAATATTAAACAACATAATTAATATGCCTAAATTAGTTTCAAATGAAAGAGCATTTATTAATACTCAAACCAACTCGATACAAGAAACATATCCTTATATATATGATGGATCAACGTGGCAAATTTTTATACCGAAAGTTTCAAATGAAAATAAAATAAAATCGTCATTGTTATCGATTAGATCTTTAGTTCTTCGTATTGCAGTTGTTTATGAACGTGAAGCAGCCATTCAAATGATTTTTGGCAGTGGTTATTTAATAACTAATAATCTTCTTTTAACATGTGCACATATATTCGATCCAATATTATGGGGTATGAATAAAATATCTTATTCAAAAATATTGGTCGGCTTTTGTGATCTTGCTCCTGATAAATTTTTTTCATTATTAAATCCTGACAAAATAGTATTTCCAGCTAAAATACTACAACGTGGCTTAGTAAAAGAAAATATTGATGAATATACTGAACTCAAAGATACTGATACAGATCTTGCTTTGTTAATGTTGGACAATGAAATACCAAACATAATAGAAGATCAATATTTTAATCCAAAATTTGATTTCAAATCAAAACCAGATGATATTCCAACCAATTCAAACCTATATCTTGTCGGATACAATGGTGAATTACGTGAACAAAAGGACTTAGTACCATATAGATATTTGGAAGCTTTCAATAATACAACGACTTTCCAATTGAATCATTGTCATCATGTTAATTACAAGTCAGTTTCAATAGGAAATCTTATCAGAGAAGCACATCAAGATGATCCATATTCCTTACATAACTGAAGTACTTTGCCTGGTTCTAGCGGTTCGATTATTCTTAACTGTTATGGTAGATTAGTCGGTGTACATATTGGTATAAGTAGCTCAATAAAACAAAAGAATAATGATATTTTTTTTACTAAAAACACATATGATAAATATATTTCAATTAATTCAAATCAATTTCAAACATTTATTGGTGAAACAATTTTACCAAATATAAACGATGATAAAGTAATTGAAAAATCGTTATTTGATTCTATGTAAAAAAGAAAGTACTTGTTCGCTATTTGTATTTATTTTGTTATTCTTTACACTAAACTATATATGTTGTGAACATTTCTTCATCTATACCCACGGAGAAAATTTTTTCAAAAAACCGCGGTACTCACCGGTCACAAAAAACCGCGGTTTCAGCCGGTGTTTTCGAGTAGCGAAAGTCGGACCATCTATGCGTATCTCCAACACCGCCCACAACCGCGGTTTTAGAAACCGCGATTCTGGGCGGTGTTAGAGATACGCATAGATGGTCTGACTTTCGCGGTTTTGAAAACCGTCGCATACCGCGGTTGTGAAAATCGTTGCAAACCGCGTTATAACAAAACCCGGTTCTGGGCGGTGTTAGAGATACGCATAGATGGTCTGACTTTCGCGGTTTTGAAAACCGTTAAAGACCGAGGTAGTGAAAACCGTCGCAAACCGCGTTGCGAGAAAATGCGGTTTTGCGCGGTGTTAGAAATACGCATAAATGGCCTGACTTTCACGGTTTTGGGTGTTTTTTTAAAAAGCATAAATGGTCTGACTACCGTTATATCGAAAAACCGTTTCAAACGCGTTTTTTCGATACACTAGATTCAGCAGACGCAGGTGTACCGACCATAACCTGTACGTTCAAGGTCTGGCGCCCTTCGAGGGGCAGTGAAGTGAACTCTGCCAAGCTCCATTTCCACAAAGCGCCTTGGTAGAGTTCTTATATTATGTATGTGATATAAGTAAAATTTACCGGGATCTGTGGGCCACGACATCTCAAATGTCCTACCACATTCCTTGACACTTTGGTATGCACAGCGGTTCCTCACATATACACCGCGGTTTTCTGAAGCGCCGTTATTATCGAGTACACCGCTGTTTATAAAACCGCTAATAACCGCTATATTCAGAACCGCGGTTATTATCGAGTACATCGCGGTTTCACAAACTGTTAGTAACCGCTATATTCAGAACCGCGGTTATTATCGAGTACACCGCGGTTTGACAAACCGTTAACAACCGCTATAATGAAAACCGCGGTTATGAGTGTGCATACTGCGATTTGTCTTGAACGCGGTGTAAAAAAACGTTGATAACCGCGGTTTTAAGTGATATCAAAATAGTGCCGCGGGTTTCTCCGGTCAAACCGCGGTTTTGTTTAATTTTTTTGCCGTGGGTATTGATCATGCATGTCTTTTTCTAATAAAAAAATCTATATTATATGTCTTTTTCTCTTTTTATAATTCATCGTTAGCGTTTATTTCTTGAAATGCAATTTTATATCAGAGGTATCCGCAGGGCAGGATCAACGTGCCTTGTCCTGAAGCAAGGCAGGGTAGAAAAAAAACATTTTTTACTCTGCCTTGCTTCTGGACAGTAAGGTAGCTAGGGTGTAGGACATGACAGGATGAGATTTTCATACCCGGTAAATTTGAACAATCACGTTCCGAGTTTTTCATCTTTTAAAAAAGGGTTTTTTGACTTTGCGCCTCAAAAACCGAAAATGAATTGCAAAAGGTACTACTAATCGTTCAGTTTTCTGTTTTGCTGCAACAATAAATAGCATGGAAAGAGAGATTGTCTTTCTTTCTTGGCATAACAGTTGTATTCATCCCATACGAGTTACCAATATTCAATTCAATATAAAAACATAAAATACGTTTTATCTGTCATAGATCCTATGGTGTATAATGACAATACGAGAAACGACATGTACAAAAGCGAAATACGAAAAGAAAATGCTATAACAAGTAGAAGAAAGTCATAGCTGCTAAGTTTATATTACATAGAATATAGTGCCAGAATTAAGCCATTTTGATTACATTATTATAATAGTACACGAACAGAAAGAAATAGAGAGAGAGAGAGAGAGAAGAAACAAAGAATGGTTATCAAGACACCTTCAACTTTTAGTACTTTACATTTCTTTAAAGCATTTATAGACTTTTGAATAAAAGTTTTTAAATGAACATGAGATTTTAATTGATATAGGACCGTAAAGACTTTTGGTATGCCCCAAGGATTCATTCATTATAAAAAATTGATGTATTAAATCTCAATTTTGAACAACGTAGACTATTCAAATGGTTAATAAATCATACTAATTATTGTCTATCATTTATATAATTAAAAATAAAAAGTATCATTTTTTTCTTAAATTAAAATTTTTAATAAACAATAAATTTCATCTACTAATATAATAATTAAAACGATAAATTTTCATCGTCTATTGTCGTTGATCGATATTTTATTGGTAAGATGGACAGAAAACATTATTGATAATAAAATGAATTCTTTTATTAAAATTCTTTTATTCGTAATAATGATGTTAAAACTATGATAAAGAAAAGCAATTAATAAACTAAGGCAACTTTATTTCGAACAATTTCTATGATATTTTCATAAGTATGATATGTTTTTTTATATAAATACTAGTTAAATAATAACACTTGGTAATAATAGAATAGAAATCAAATCTGCTAAATGATTCTTTTTGATTTCATCTATTATTGAATTTTTACATTTCGTAAATCAGAGATCGAACCGGTCTAAAATTTTTCCGACGGCTGCTGGTACCCGTTTAATCTCTGTCATAAGTAGCTGATCGAAATCATGGATTAGAATTAATAAACGAAACAATCAATTTAAATTCAAACGGAATTTTTTTTTCTTTCTCATTACATATAAATTGTTAGATTTTATTTTATTGAGAAATAATAAATCAAATAACATTAGTTTAAATTGAAATAATTCGTATTCTTATTGACAGAGTTTATTAGCATTATTTTATTGGCAATTGTTGAACGAGCTACTGGAATAAAATTAATTGTTAATATTGTTTTTGTCTATGTTTTTACAGCGTCTGAAGATGATTTATGAAATGTATTCAACAACAAAAGACGAAACGAAAAAAATTTCTTTAATTAAAAGTCATACGAGGACAAAATAGATGAAAGAAATAATCAACGGAAATAAAAATGATTTATTAGAAAATGTTATTCGCATGTTTATGAAAATTATTTTCTTGTTCACTAACTTTGACATATTAAATTAGTTTCATAATAATGCAATATGCAAATTCAACAGCAATTAAGAAAATTGTATTTATCTATTAGAAATCTATCGATTTGTTTCATCGGTCAAAATAGTTAATTTTTCAAGATATTGAACGAAAACACTTCTACAAAACTATTTCTATAATCATTTTCAAATCAAATTTTGAATCTGTTATTTTCGATAATGACTCACTTCGTATGACAAAACCGAAAAAATCTTCACTAATGAACTGCGAAAGTGAAAATTTAGTTTTTTAATTTTTAGTTAAAATTCAAGATAGAATAGAAGTCTTCTGTCATACAAAACAGAGTTTTACACAATCTTTTACTATCTCAGTAGAATATTCTCCTCAGATTCAATCGAAACCTAAAATCGAAATTTGTCAAATTCATCCAAAATTATTTGATAATCTTTTTGGAAATTTGGATTATGATTTCAAAACAGATTCAATTAATGTTGATAATCGACAAGTTGATGCAAGTGTGTATGAGAACGATTGAAGATCTATACTTAGAAAATCAGTTAGAAAGATTATTTGCTCTATTATCTTCTAATCCATTGGCTAGATGCTGTGCACCATTATCTCCGATTTGATTATTAAAAAGGTACAACTCCTTGAGTGCCTATATTAAAGAGTTCAAT
Organism: Rotaria magnacalcarata; assembly: GCA_900239745.1. NCBI lineage: Eukaryota > Metazoa > Rotifera > Eurotatoria > Philodinida > Philodinidae > Rotaria > Rotaria magnacalcarata. The sequence goes on from OENM01002638.1 coordinate 8,110, forward strand.
AAGATTATAAGAATTACGCACTTGAAGAATATCTGACATCTTTTGATAAATCATCAGGTATAATCTATCTTTCTATCTCTATATTAGACTACTTCTTCAATGTGAGAAAGTGAGAACTAATTTAAGGTATAGTACAGAACGGACTTGAATTTATATAACCATCCGATTAAATGTCCATTTGTTCGAATTAGTATCACGCTTTCTAATCTTAGATAGTCTCGAAATAAATAGTTTCTTTGTAAACTACATAGTGAAAATTGAAAATTGAATCATATTTCTTAATGAAATTTGATTGGACGAGCTATTTTTGTTGTAGAATTTTTCTCACATTTATTTGATTAGATAGACAAAGGTATCAGTACACTTGAAAAATAAGTGTAATCGATTCTTAATAGAATTTTATTTCAAACCATTATTATTGTTCTTAACTATTCTCATTGTCTTTCGATAAAAATTTGGACCAATTGTCAATAATTGAAAAGGGTTCCATTTATTGACTTTCTCAATTATAGAAATCAAGAGCATATGTCAAGGCTATATTCAAAAATAATGACACAAACTTGATTACGCAAATATGTACTATTCGAAGAAGGCAAATATTACAGAGACTTTACTTTCTGTTATCTTCTGTATGATACATGATATGATTTAAAGCAAAAACTCATATTTGACACTTCAATTTTACTCTTTTGCTTAAAGTGAAATACAATCGTTTTAGAAATTGTCTTTATACAATAATACTTTTATTGGTGACCTTCTAATGTGAGTAACATTTTTGTTTTTGTTAATAATATTCTAAAAACTAAAAGACGTTGAAAAGATTTTCGAGAAAATCATAAGTTTTTAATCTATCTTTTGTAAATTTTGTCAAGAATGATTTTCTGAATTAGATTGGTCTACTATTATCGAAAGATTAAGTGTCTGATTAGTTTCTATGAATAATGTTGAAAGTAAAATGTCGTAAAGGAATGTGGATGTGAGTGTGAGAGATGAGAGAGAATATGTAATTGTGGATGAAGCAAAGTCATTTAGAAGCAACGGCGGCGGAACGATTTCAGTTTAGGGAAGGCTCAAATTTTTTTTCAGATGATGAGGATGAAATTAAAAACAAAACAAATCTGATACTAATAGGCGGTCTGTTTCTACAACTTTTTTTCTAAATTAAATGAGCCTCCCTAAGCCTTCTTATCTGTTTTTTAGGGGAGACTTGAGCCTTCCCAAGCCTAATGGGTCCGCCGCCTATGTTTAGAAGCATATTTAAACATAATCTCAGTTACATTCGCATTTGCATTCTGTCGAATAAATAATTTAATTTTTCAATATTGAACTGAGATTTTAGTAACATAATCAATAATTCTTCATTTGGACTAAGACGATAAAATCTTTGGTTACGTTTAATTTTGAATCCAAAAATGATGAAAAATTCGAATTTCTAAGTCCCAAAAGAAAAAAATTTAAAATTCAATGCTGAACTTTTGATAAGAGAAGTAGAATTTTTTAATGTGAAAAGTGACACAAAATCTCACTATTGAAAATAGTTGAGTTTACGATATTTGAAAAGAAGAAATCTAGTAAAGTCTTCTTTTATTTATTTTCAATAAAGAAATTCTTATTTTTTTTTCCATTTCAATCTAAATTAATAGCAGAAAAAGCCTTTATTCATATGAAAAGAAGTGATGGATCTCGCAGATGAAAGTTCTTCATTTTATGAGATATTGAGTCAGAAAAATGTGTCGTTTTTTAATTATTTTCAGTATGAAAACTGTAATTTTTAAATTCGATTCATTTATTTTAGATAAAAATTTCATCAGATTTCTGTCTGAAAATTTTGAACCCAATGAAGTTTAGTTATTGAAAAGAAAAAAAAATAACCGAATAAATAGTAGTTCGTACCTTCGGATTGACTATTCAATTTTTGTTTGAAAATTTCATTGAAAATATAAAAGTATGGATTAACAGAGATCTGAGTGAGAAATTTTTGAATAGAACAGGTTCTATTCAAATGTTCGAATTTGATGATTTGTGATTTAATAGAATTTCATATAGAAATAATTTCATCATCGTGAAAGATCAACACCGAAAATACAAGGAAAAAATTGTCATTTTTAATGAATTTTTATCACGAAAAGAAATTAATAACAAGATTAGAATTGAAAATAAAACGACTCTATGAATAAATGAACATTTTGCTTTTGTTATTGAGCTATTGTCATTTGAAATCAAAATAATTCATTATTTCTTCATTTTTCAATCGAAAACATTACTTTTTTTATTTGAAAATTAGACAGAATATTATAAATATTCGAAGTTCATTCGATCGAATTAAGTGAAAACTTCTATTAATACCGAGATATTTCCAAAATAACAAAGCCTCAGGAAAAAAATCTTATTTTTTAATTTGAAGTTGAAATTCATAGAAATACAAGATTTTTTTGTCTAAATTTATCATACGATTTTAATCAGGTTTAATAAAATCTTATTTAAAAATACTTTCAATTAAATTTGTAAACAATTGATCAGCAACTCTTCGTTTGTTTCCTTTAAGAATAGATTTTGAATAAATAATATTTTTGTAAATTATTTAAATAACGACAAAATTAGATGTTGACAGTTTGATCTTAAGAATCTTTCTATTAGATTCTTCGATTCGACTATTTATTATCAACAGTTTTACGAAAGAATGTGTGTCAAAGAATAATGATCTCGATTTAGAATATCCGTTAGAGATGTTGCTTAATTTATTGTCTTTTAGCCTATCTGCTATATGTTCTACTTCATTCTTTCCGATTTGATTATTTTCAAGGCGTAAGTACGTGATTGCCTATATTAGAAAGTTAAATAAGACTATTAGGATGGCATTCGAACAATATCTGACGCAGTTGCGGAGCCAGGGGGG